>JAGKRZ010000223.1:0-41697 GCA_020002355.1 Intubia oerlemansii | reverse complement strand
CCCCCCCCCCCCCCCCCCCCCCCCCTCCCTCTCCTCCTCCCCCCTCCCACCAAAGAACAAACATACTTTGATGCCTCATAGGCGGACCAGCAGATGGCGGTGCTGGGCATGGTGGTAATGACACGAGGACGAATGCCCTTGAAGAAACCACGGAAGCCCTCGCGGGCGTACAAAAGACGGCAGCCGGCAACGAAGCTGTTGACGGTGCGCAGCTCAGGGTCGGTGGCGCTTCCACGGGTCTGCAGCATGGTCTTGATGACGTCCATGGGGGTCGTGAGGCCGGCAGCCACACCGCCAGCAATGGCGCCGGCGAAGCAGTGGGTGAAGGGGTCGTACTTCTTGGTCGGGTTCATGGTCGTGGATATGGACTCGTAGGCGAGGAACTGGAGGGCGGTAAAGGGGACGGTCATGGAGAGAGTCGTCGGGTAGGAGACGTAAAAGGCGGCCACGCCCTCGTTGCGGTAGACGTACTTGGCGCAGTCGAGCATGGAGCGGTACATTTTTCCGGAGCCTTCTATTTGCATGCGCTGCTTGATGACATCAAAGGGGTTCATCAGGGCATCGCTGGCAATCGTGGCACAGGCGCCGCTTGTTGCTGCGGCCAGCGGGTGGTGCGCGCCGACCTTGTTGCCGCCCATGACGTGCTTGACGGCCTCGTAGGTGGCAAAGTAGACGGCGTGCGCAGGACCAGCACCGACAACGACACTGGACATGCCGCGCCACAAGTTGAGAACACCTTCGCGAACGGCTATGCGGTAGGTGCCTTGTATCAAGCTGGTGTAGGCCGAACCGCCGGCGGGCGAGACGATTTGCATGCGAGTCTGGGGAAAAGCAAAAGTGTCAGTAGGGAAGAGCTTCGCAAGTAACACGAGAAATTTAGAAGGCAGCTTACCTTGATAGCATCAATGGGGTACATGACCGTGTGCTCCTGTATTGAAAGAGATCTCCGTTAGAAGCTGCTGCAGAGAGGGAGAAAGAGACAGATGCTTTCCCTTATACATACAGCAATGCCGGCAAAGGCACCAGCAGCCATGTTCTGGACCAGGGAAAAGTTTGGTGGTAAGGACTCGTAGCTAGAAGACGGGGGGAGAGAGAGAGGAAGAGATTGTCAGCATTTGTGCGCTCACAGCCATGACCAGTGAAAACGGTTATCAACCACAATGCCGCGCTGCGATGCTCTAGCGCAGTAGTATCGCAGCATCACCGCCGCTACCACAACCACCACCGGCACCAGAAAACACATACTCGTAGTCCTCCCCATCGTCAATGGGCTCCGTCTTGGGTTGGGCCATCTGGGCGGCCACGGCAGCAGATGCGCCGCCCAGGGTCTTGTCTTGGAGAGCCAGGGTGGCGGCTTGAAGGAGTGGTCTGAGGGGGGACCTGTGAGCTCAAGGAGGCGAGCACAGAGGAAGGAGAAGGAGAGCAAGAGAGCGCAAGGGTCGCGTGGTTGTCGAGACGGCGATCACGAATAAAAATTAACGAGATTAAAAAAAGGGCCGCAGCTTCTGGGGTGCGTGAACGGGAGAGCTGCGAGTCGAGCAAAACCGAAGCGGGGCTCTCGAGAGAATTCTTCTATCTCTGGTCTTTCCGGGGGTTGGCCTTGGCTAGACGTGCCGTAAGCAGAGACGCGCTTGACAGGGAAAGGCGTGTGACGACGGTAAGACGGCCGCAGACCAGCTATGTGGGAAACAGGGCACGTCGGCGCAGGGCGTTTCTCTGCAGAGAGTGTGGAATACGTGTGTGAGGCTTTTGGGAAGGTGATTGCGATAAGTGAAAAAAAGGGTGCTGGATCGATGCGCTCCGAGATGCGCGCAGCCGACAAAGGCAACTAAGCAGGTAGACAAGGCAATGTGCCGATATATGCAGGACAGGGTGTCAATGACGACGTAGTAGCTCGCGGGAGAACGTGGGACGCGCGGTTAAAGCTCTTCGTCAGCAGTGGCGATGGAGGTGGGTGATTGGCAGCAGGGCTCTTTCTCTTCGAGGCGGGAAGGGCTGAGAGAAAAAAAAAGAGTCGAGCCTTCCTTTTCTGCAGAGAGCGTAAAAGGGCGAGGTAAGTATGGAAGGTGAGGAAGAGCAGAAAAAAAAAAGGTCAAGAGGCGAAAGGCCGTGACCCCAAAAAGATACCCCCCAAAAAGAGCAAAGTACCAGTGAGCACACACTCGAGTGGCGGGAAGGTACGGTGGAGGAGGGGAACGCAGATTGGGAAGGAGCAAAACGGCTTGGAATACGGAGTAGAAAAAAAATTGACAAAATGGAAACAGATTTGGAAAGAAGCAAAGAAGAAAAAAATGTGATCCAGTATTGCCTCGGAGTGTAGAATCAATCAATTGTCAACAGGATTTACTCCGTACTCTCTACCCTGGCACCGCGGAGGGGAGGAGCTTTGCGGTTTCGGTTTGTCGTTTTGACCTCTTTTTTTTTCCCCTTTGCTATTTTCTCTCACTTTTTTTTTTCCAATCGAACAATTCTTCCGTATTTTTTCTCTTTTTTTCTGGGGCCTCGTCTGCAGGGCGTTTCGTTCTTTCCCTCGTTGGCTGGCTTCTTACGCAGCAGCGGGAGCGGAGCATCCACCGGGAGAATACATGCACAATTCGCACTGTCAAAGCACCTTTTCCAGTGGGCATCAGCGCTATTCTGCCCTGGATCTGCTGAATCTGCTTGTACACAGTGCACTTGACCCGCCCACTGCGAGGCTACTAGGTACCTCGGCGCTATCGCAGAAAAGAAGGCAACACCGGCGCGAGAGCCCTCTTTTCCGGGAAAGTCCACCCCGCGTCACTTCCTTCCTGATCGAGGCAGCAGTCACAAGGCGGACAAAAAAAAAATTCAGACAGCCATTTTGCCTACAGGCGGTAGGACCGAGGGCGGGCGGAGATACTGAAAGAGCAGAGAATGGGAAAGAGCATAGTACGAAAAAGGAGTACTTTCTACAAGGAAGACGACACGATCGAGTGAGGCAGGTGGTAAGAGTGGTGGGTGGCGATGCGCAATACAGGATTCACGACATATTTTGTACTCCGAATACGTAAGATCTCCGAAAAGCTGATGGTTATCAGATGGAAAATAAAGGAACAAAAAAAAAAAAGAACAAAAAAAAGAACAAAAGCCCGCAGCCGAACCAAAAACATAGTCCAGGGGATAACCTCGCATCTCCGTTGAGTACAGCGCCAATGTATACAGTGTCTAAGCACTATCTGATCATCTCGGGACACTGTAAACGCCTACTGACAGCCGCAGGGGACAGTGCGCGGCATCCGGTCTTCCGGGGATGTCGGCGTTTGCCAAAGCCCTAATACCACCTACTTCGTACCTCAGTAGCGGGTGATCTAGCAACAACTGCGACGTGCCACACACGACGTCACCGCAAAAGAGTCACAGACACGAATGCAGGCAGGAAACGCGTATACATCTATCGGGTGTTCAACAGCAGAAAAAAAAAAGGAAACAAATAAGAATTATACACAATGATTGCGTAGATCAAAAAGATCCCAGACCACAATACAACAAGGTAGCTCTAGAGAGTGTAGAGAGTCTGCAGAGAAGATGATTGTAAAAAAAGGACGAAAAGGATGGAAAAGGATGGCCGCAAAATAGGAAAACATGCAGTAAAACATGCAGTGTAAAAATATGCAGCAAGAGACGAATGACCTGTGTGCGTAGTGTGTCTTTGTCTCGCCCACACGACGCCACTGCAAGCCCTCACGTCCGCTCTCCCCTCACAGCTCCCTCGCAGCTTTTTCTCACAGCCATCCTCACAGACCTCCTCCAGGCCTCGCACACTCCTTTCCCCCCCTCATTTACATGTGGATGGGCTTGCTGTAGGTGGCCATGGCAGCCTCCTTGAGCGCCTCCGACAGGGTCGGGTGAGCGTGTGTTGTGCGGGCAATGTCCTCGCTCGACGCACCGTACTCCAGGGCCAGCGTGGCCTCGGCAATCATCTCGCCAGCACCGGGGCCGACAATGTGCACGCCCAGCAGGCGGTCCGTCTCAGCATCGGCCAGAACCTTGACCATACCCTCGTGGTCGGCGTTGGTCTTGGCACGCGAGTTGGCCGAGAAGGGGAACGTGCCGACCTTGTACGCGACGTTGGCCGCCTTGAGGTCCTGCTCCGCCTGGCCAACCCACGCAACCTCGGGGTGCGTGTACATCACACCGGGGATGCAGCCGTAGTTGACGTGGCCGTAGCCCTTCTTCATGTACTCCACAACAGCCACAGCCTCCTCCTCGGCCTTGTGCGCCAGCATGGGGCCAAACGTCACGTCGCCCACGCAGCGGATGTGCGGCAGCTTGGTGCGGTACTCCGAGTCAATCACAACGCGGCCGCGCTCGTCCACGTCCACGCCAATCTTCTCCAGGCCAAGACCCTGGGTGTACGGCCGGCGGCCAATGGCAACCAGAACGACCTCGCCATCGAGCTATTGTAAAAATGTTAGTAGGTGGAAAGGGAGGGGGGAGAGAGAGAGAGGAACATATCACATCACGCGGAAAAGAGAACGTACCGTCTCGGGCTTGCCGCCCTTGGCAGCATCCACCTCGAGCTTAATGTTCTGGCCCGTCGTGTCGCCGCTGACGACCTTGGTGTTGAGCTTAAACTCGATGCCCTGCTTCTTGAGAATCTTCTGCGTCGTCTTGGAGATCTCAGAGTCCATGCCGGGACCACCAATCTGGCCCAGGAACTCGACCACCGTCACCTTGGCGCCCAGGCGCGACCACACCGAGGCCATCTCGAGACCAATGATACCGCCGCCAATGACAACCATCGACTCGGGCACCTTCTCGAGGGCAATGGCGCCCGTGCTGGTCACGACGCGCTTCTCGTCAATCTCGAGGCCGGGGAAGGGAGTGGCCTCGCTGCCCGTGGCAATCAGAATGTTCTTGCCCTTGATCGTGCGCTCGCCGCCCTCGAGCAGGTCGACCTTGACCGTGTGCTCGTCCACAAACTCGCCCGCGCCCTTGACGTAGTCGACGCCGTTCTTCTTGAAGAGGAACTCGACACCGCGCGTCAGGCCCGACACCGCCTGCTCCTTGGCCTTCATAAACTGTCCCAGGTTGAGCGACACGTCGCCCACCTCAATGCCGCGGGATTTCGAGTCGTGCAGGATCGTGTGGTACAGGTGCGAGTTGTTGAGCAGCGCTTTTGACGGAATGCAGCCCACGTTGAGACATGTGCCGCCCACAGAGCCGCGCTTCTCAATGCACGCAACGCTGAAGCCCTCCTGCGCCGCCTTGATCGCCGACACGTAGCCAGCAACACCCGCGCCGATAATCACCAGGTCCTTCTCCTCGCTCGCCTCCGACGCAAAGCCGCGCGCAAACCGCGACACAGCGCTGGTCTTGACCACCGTAGGGAAGCTGTTGTTTTTATGAACGGTCCAATGTCAGTCATGATGATGCCAGCTTGTGGAGAGAGAGACAGAGAGAGAACGCAGGCTGTGCCCAATGGTAGGTCCAAAAAAATAGGCGATTAATCAAGAAAAACATCCTTCGTGACCCATCACCCATCATTACCACCGCCAACCAAAAAAAAAAAAAAACTCACGTCGACTTTTGGAACGCGGACCGGACGGCCGTCCGCGATATTAAGCGAGACGACAGCATTTTGGACGAATATCAACGGTTTCGTGTGCGAAATGGGGTCGTGTATGGGAGGAAACACGTTTGTGTTGCTGTTGTTGGGGTGGGAAAAACAAGAAAACAAGAGGAAAAAAAATGCGAGGCAAATTGTCGAATTGGTGATGTGATGGGGACTCCAGCTGGGAAAGAACCACTGGGATTGCTGCGGGAGCTTTCGGGAAGGGAGGGAAAGATTGGGTCCCTCTTACCAGCTAGGTAGGTGTTTTTGGGGTAATTTTCCCTCCCATGGCCTATTGACTACTGCTGAGCACTGTTTTGGCCTCCCTGTAGCAGCCTCAACAGCACGCTGTTACAGGGGGTGTACCAAGCTGCTTTCAGCGTCCAGATCCGCTGTAGTGCTCATTGTCTACCTGTCCGCAATCCCGCCCGGCCGCTGTCCGAAAGTGCCTGAAAACTGAGGCGGTGAGGGCCAATAGCGTTGCGCCCTTCGTGCCGACGGGCAATGTTCCACAAAAGCGACGATAGCCGCTGCCACGATCCTGCCACTATCCTGCCACTATCCTGCCACTGCTGCCAATCTTCGGGAGCCCATAGTCCGCATATGGGAGGGTACAAAAGTACTTCGTGGTATCTCTGTGCCGGGCAACGCCCCAACAAAGACGTCAACGTGCAGACGCCAAAACAGGCATTTTTCGACAATGCTTTCTGATGACGATACGCGATGCGCCCGAGTGCATGCTGCGTAATTGAAAAATAAAAAATCAAATACTTTTGAAATCTATAGGGTATGCATCTCTCACATTATTATATACACTGCAGAAGCAGCAGTAGCCAATATTCCGCCACATACAATTTACAATTATATGTGGCCGAAACAAGCAACTCGTCCACCCCCTCTAAAAAGCAAACTTCCTTGATAGCTTTTCAAGCTCCCTCCTTTTTATTAAAAGCCACCATTCTCGGCGGCAGCCTCCCGGAGCGCCTTTTGGGCACGGCTGCACGACTTGGCCACGTGCGACGCCTGCTCCTTCTCGATCAGCGTCGACGTGCGCATCACCTTGTCGAGAAAGTACTCGAGGCCGCGGCGCAGGTCGTCCTTGTCGGCAATGGCGCGGAACCGCTTGCGGATAATGGCCGCGCCGCCCTTGTCGCCCGTGGCCTTGCCCGCCGTCTGGGCCTCGTCAAAGAGGGCAATCAGCATGACCTCGACAAACATGCGCGTCTTGGCCTGCAGCCGCACGAGACTCAGACACTTGAGGATATCGAGGCCGAGACTGCCGCACGCCACGAGGTAGCCGTAAAACTTGGCCGTGTTGACAATGCGCCGCAGCTGCGTCGTCTCGTCGTCCTCGTCCGCCTCGTCGTCCTCGGGCGCCTCGCCAAACATCTGCTCGCCAATGCGCGTAAACAGCTTCCACAGGCTCGCCTGGAACACCCACGCCATGCGCCGGTCCGTGTTGCACACCTGCCGCGCCACCAGCGCGTAGTACCGGTTGTAGTGCTGCTCCGAGCCCACGCACCGCGTCAGCACGTTGGCCACCTCGCGCTTGTCGTGCTTGTTGAGGCCCAGCCGCAGCAGCCGCGCGTGCGCGTCGCGACTGTCGGCCGCCGACAGCAGCGCCACAAAGATGGACCGGCGCGCGTCCGTGTTCATGCCCTGCTCGCGTGCAAGAAGATCGAGCTGCTCAACGTCGGCAATATCCTCGCCCCACGAGCCAAGAATGTCGTCATTGTCGCTGTCGTCGTTGTTCTTGTTCTTGTTGTTGCGACGGCTCTTGGCATTCTTGGCCTCGCCCTCTTCGTCCTGTGTCGTCTTTTGGCTTGCATCGCCCTCTCGCGCCGCCGCATCACCATCACGGCCGGCCCAGCTGGCACCCACCAGCCACCACTTGCCTCGCTTGTCGGCCTGCTCAATATCCGCCAGGGTGACACGCAGCGGGCCGGCCGCCTCGAGCTTCCGCGACGTCGGCAGGTTGCCCAGCACCTTGCGGATGCGCTCCGCATGTCCGAACCCGCTGCTCTCTGCATCGCGCTGCTTCTTCTTGTCGCTCTTCTTGATCTCCGTGATCCGGTCAATCATGTGCCGCGTGCGCGCCGACAGCTTCTCGAGGCCGCCGGCCTTGACGATGACGGGCTGCAGCAAGGCCGTGATGTCCTTGAGGGCACGGGGGTCGTCCTGGCGCAGACGGTGCCCGCTCGTCTCAAACACGCGCAGCAGCAGCTCCGTGTTGGGCTCCGTCAGCTCCGCCAGCAGCATGCGGACATAGTCGTAGATCAGGTCCGGGCCGATCATGCGAAAGTTGTAGAGCTCGGCAATCAGGCCAAACAGGTTGAGCGCGACCTTGGAGAGCGGCGCCCACGCATGCGCATTGTCACGCGACGCAGCGCCCTCGGCGCTCTTGGCCAGACTGTCGTACTGCTGCTTGAAGAGCGTGGCGCTCTGCTGGATAAAGTGGGCGCCAAAGTCGGTTCCCTTGACCATGTAGACGGCCGTGGCAAAGCCGGCAATGAGCACGGTCACGTTGCTGGTCAGCGCGCCCTCAATCTGCACCTGCTCAATGAGTTTGTCCGTCACGGCATCCGTCACGTATTGGCGCGGGTTGTCGAGGTACATGCGCTCAATGTCGGCGAGGATGGTGAGCATGTTGGCATCCGAGAGACGAGCAATCAAGTGGTGCGCCTGCCGCCGCACGCGGTTCACGGCTTCTGCTTCCGAGTCTATGCCCTGCTGAGCCCTGCGTAGAGCTGGCGGCACGTATTTCTGCGGCGCCGACGAGGCCGACACGGGTGCCACGTATGGGTTCTCGCGCACCCTCTTGACTGGCTTTGACGCCGATGCCTTGTCATTATCGTCGTCGTCACCGCCTGAGTCGCTAAAGCCACCAAACTCATCGTCGTCGTCACCGCCTGAGTCGCTAAAGCCACCAAACTCATCGTCGTCGTCGTCGCCGTCGTCGTCGTCCGAGCCCTCGGCGTCACCGTTACGCTTCGTGTCTGCCGCTTTGCCCTGGGAAAGATCCATGGCCTTTTGCCGCTTGTTGCGCAGCCACTCTTCCGCCTCGGCTTTGCGCTTGGACTTGGCGATTGTCTCGGTGTCGTCAGGCCCAAAGGACGTCAGGTCGCCCATGATCTCGTCCAGACCGTCTTCCGTAAACGCCTTGGGCAGCGTCTTGCGGTTCTTCATACCCAGCTTGCGCTCGAGTTCGGCAATCTCGGCATCGTCCCTGTCCAGTTGCTCTCGTACCCGGGCAGAAATCTTTTGTTTCGAAGAGGTTGCCTCGTCGTCATCGTCGCCCTCTTCCTCGTCGTCGTCATCACCTTCATCCCCATCATCATCTTCGTCATCTTCATCATCTTCACCGTCGTCGTCGTCATCGTCGTCCATATCGGAGAAACCACCAGCATCATCGCCGGAAAGGTCCGTATCAAAGTCGTCCTCATCGATCGAGTCGTCTTCGTCTTCGGGGTTGATCACGCGCACGGCTGCAGGCTTTGCTCCTGCAGGCTTTCCCGCGGGCTTTCCATTGGTCGAGGCCGCACCTGCCGCTTTGTTTTGGCCAGGCCGCGTCGGTGTAGGCTTGTGTTGCGGTCGCGCCTGCCGGTTTGGGTGACCCGACCGCGCCTCTTTCCTCTGCTCTCGCCTCGTCTGGACGCCGCTTTTGCGCCTGCGACCGGACGGAGCGTCTTTTGCCTCGACGCCTAGCTGGCGCAGGAAACCCGCCGATAGGGATGGTCCTGTATTCTTCGGAGCCATTGTTGTTGGGGGGATGTATGTCGAAAAGGCGCAGAAAAGAGGGCAAAGAAGCCTTTGTAGATGCAAGGCCGTACAGAAAAAAAAACAAAAAAAAATTGGACGCTGCGCTACTACAGCCTTGCATGATGACTAAGATTTCCAGGTTCTGCGGGGAGCGGGCGCGCCCCACAAGACGACGTCGCGAAAAAGGGAAACCGCATCAAATGGCTGATGGATGGCCGCCCACTCTTGCGACACCTGTCGACCGCATTCTTCCCCATTGCATCACGAGCGCACCGCCATTTTCGCCATGGGTTATCTCAGCAACGACGAGGTATGCTAATGCAGTACGGATCGCAACAAATGGGGCTGTTCATCAACCGCTAACTCTCTCTCGACAGTTCTTCTCGCGGCTGGCTGAGCTGTTTGCCACGCAAAAGAGCAAAGACCATGGTGCCATCTACCTGAGCCAGCGGCGCTGTACGTTCTCTCTTTTCCTTCCATGAGAAGGAATGTCATTTTTCTAACACCATTCTTAGTGGCCCGCGATGAAAAGGGTGCCAGCACGACCGAGAGCGCATCCGCCGACGCGCCTCAGCCCATCATTATCCGCGCAAGCAACGGCAAGTCCAAAAAGGACCGCAACCAAAAGATCCGCCTGTCGACGACTGTCCGTCCCGAAGACATTGAGGCCTTTTACACACGCTATGCCGAGACATGCAAGGCCGGCATGACCCAGCTCAAGCCCCGCGACAAGAGCAAGAAGAAGGCCAAGGCCAAGAAGCGGCGCGTTGCCGCTGCTGCGCCATGAACGAGATGCAACATATCATCAAAAAAAGAAATGAAATCAAGAAAATAAAAAAAAGGACTGGACCGCCTGGTGCGTATGGGCCAGGCAGTGGCCACGAGCCCGCAGCAGGATGAGGGGGGTGCAGAACGCACCTTGTGAATAGGGACTCATGGCAAACCCCCCCCTCCGCTCATCATATTTTTTTAAAAGCATAGAGTATGAGATACGTTACGGTTGGATCGGACACTTGGGACGCCGGCCAAAGGATGTTTATAGCTTGATAATACAATGTTTTGATACCGACGGGCTTTTGAGGCGAGCGCTGGGTTGTCGGTATCGAGGATGATATCTTCCATCTTGACAATGTCTCCAAACCGCTTCATGTGCTACTATATGTTACTATCAACGTATGTTTGTAATCAGGATAGTCCTCCAAAGAGTGTAGATTATTCTCGGGCCGTGCTTCAGCCTCTTTCACAGCACCTTTCGTTTCCATATAGTAGATGCTCGGGCTCTATCGATCACAAGGAAGAGAGAGGCACTGTATTATAGTTGGGTGGTAATAGTATGGAATGTCTTTTATCGTGGTTATGGACTGCACGAATGGCCACAAACGTCATGTGTTTGCAAGCAGGACAACACGGTCACTCTTATGGCGAAAACAACGGCTTATTCGCAATATCTTCCTAATGAGGCCACATATATCCAGCAGGAATCCAGCAGGAATCGTATTCATTGCACATTATGTCCTCACCTCTTGACGCCAATATCATCCTTATGTGACATATCCCACAACATCATGCATAAATCTCCCTTACCTTTTTTTTTTTTTTCATGCTGAACCGTTGGACCTGGATCTGCTGCAATTTGAATCCGTCAAAACCACGACTCCGCAACGCCGGACCGACCAGCTTCCCCAGTAAAAACACCACAAAACACCACCCATCATCGTCGAAAACCGCGTATACTATTCTCAACAGGGTCACTTCTAGAATATCTCCTTATCATCCCGTTCCCGTCCACAAACTTCCTCCGTCAAAAAAAAAAAAACGCCCCCCCATGGTCTCGGAAAAGAGACCACCAGAGAGGTTAAGAAGATTGGGTATGAGAATGGAAAACAAAAGGAAAACAAACAGGGTAGACACAACAGACCGGGTGAACAGATAGAAAGGGGAGTCGAAACAGCAGGGAAAAACAAACAACATAGTAAAGGAGACCAAAGACTGGGGTCAAACTGGGGGCAAGGGAAAAGAACAATAAAAAAACAAAGAAACCGGAGCAATTTTTTGAGATTAACCTTGTGCGTGTGTGGTGTTTGCTGCTTGTCAACGTCGATGACGTATCAACGCCAATACAGCGAGGTAAAAATAATGAAAAAGAAATACACGGGGGGAAAAAGATAAAGGGGTAAGGAAATAAAAAAAAGGAGAGGGGCAGAAACTTGAACAAATAGCAAAGATGACAAATGGCCGGGACTGGCCCGAATAGGCTCGGCTGCATAGATCCTCACATGATCTGGTCCTGAGTGAGGCCACCGTGGTTGTCCGTGTCCATGTTCTCCGGCGGCGGTGCAGGCGGCATGCCAGGAGTGAGGTACTTGACGAAGCTCAGGCCAAGAGGACGGCCACCGTACTGGTATCCCTGGAACTTGGTAATGGCAGACTCGGCGTCGGTGGCGTTCTCGAAACGCACAACACCAGAGCCGCGCGAACGGCCACTGGGCTCGTACTGGATCTCGGCCTGCTCGACCTTGCCAATCGTCGTGAACAGCTCAACAAGGTCGTCGTTGCTCGTCGACCAAGGCAGCTAATGCGCGTTAGTAAAAGTGCTGGAAAAGCATAAACGTAGATGAGCAGAAAGAAAAAGGTGGAATCTTACGTTGCGGACAAAGATGGTCTCGCTGCGCTCGTTGCCGGACGTGGCAAAGTCCGTGAATGGGTTGGGGGCAGGGGCAGGGCCAGCATTGTGGCCACCGGCACCGCCATCAAAGCCGCCGCCGTAGCCACCGCGGCCGCCGAAGCCACCGCCGAAGCCACCACGACCGGCGAAGCCGCCACGGCCACCAAAGCCACCGAAACCGCCGCGGCCGCCAAAGCCACCACGGCCGCCGAAGCCAGGGTTGGCAAAGCGGTCCTCGCGGACCTCGAGGGTGCGGCCCTGCCACTCAAAGCCGTTGAACTGGCTAATGGCGTTGCGGGCATCCTCGGGGCTCTCAAAAACAACAATGCCGGATCCCTTTGATCTGCCATCAGGGCCAATGTTGATGTCGGCTCTGGCAACACCAGCCGTGCGAGCTAAAGAAAGCGGGTTAGGTCCAGTCACATCAGATATTCACAGAATAAAGATCAATACACACCAGCCTGGCGGAAGAGGTCCTTAAGATCTTGCCAGCCAACAGTGAACGGGAGCTATGAATAAGAGGGTTAATGTCAGCATAAGGCCAAAGGGCCCGACTTTTGGCAGATCTCTGTACTCCAAATGAGTACTGGGGGAACGGGGATAACATACGTTTGCGACGTAAATCTGGCGGCTGCCAGCACCACCAAAGTTCATGGGGCCACCGTAGCCCGGAGCACCACCCATGGGGCCGCCGCTGTAGGCGCCTCTGCCGGGCTGGTTGAAGCGCGGCTCGGCCTCGCGGTCCTGATAATGTCAGTAAGAAGCGACAGAAAGACACAATAGAGTAGAGTAATCCGTGTGCTCACCTCACGAACATAAACCAGACGGCCCATCAGGTTCTGGTTGCTGAGAGTTGCAACAGCATTCTGTGCTTGTTCCCTGGTCGCGTACTCCACAATTCTGTGACTGTTAGTATGGGAAGTGACATCATGACGATTGGGGAGCTCAAACAAGAGAGAGCCAAGGAGCAACTTACCCGCATCCCTACAACACCCCCGAAAACAACATTCCAACCCGTCAATCCAACAATTTCCATCAAAAAGCGTATACGTGAGAGTGGGGGAGTGTGAGAGAGATTGTGTATGTGTGTGAAAGAGAATAATGGGAAGTGGCTTGCGGGAAAGGGGGTGAATATGTGCACAGGGGAAAGGGGAAAATAAGAGTAGCCCAGCTAAAACAAGGACTACTCAGCTGTAGTCGCCCACCTTCGACATTCCGTTCGGGAGGAGCAGCACATCGGCAAAGATGACCTCACCAGCTGTGAATAAAATCAAAGATTAGCAGAGTGCTGGGGAGGGCAAAAAATAAAGAGTAAAAGACGCCCAAAATGCCGCAGCTACCTACCCTGGCGCATAAAGTCCTTGAGATGGTGCCATTTGACGTCGTAGGACAGGTTGCCGACATAGACACGGCGGTCTTGCTGGGAGGTTTCGCGAATGTTGGACATCATTTGGTCTCTGTTTGAAGAGCGGTCGTCGTGAGAGCGATGAGGAGCACCGGAAGAGTAGTTGCCGTTCTGGGGAGCAGACGGAGGAGCCTGACCGGCCATGGGAGAGCGCGATCGTCTAGCGGCGCGGCGGTAGTCCGGAGTTCGGGAGCGGTTATCACGCGGCGAATTGGAGCGACGGTGACCAGAGGGACGTCCGGGACTGCGAGAACGACCACGACGGGGAGAACGAGAGCGTTCGCGCTGCAGCGAGCAGAGTTAGCGGGACTGCATTGGGAGTTTGGGAATGCATTTTTTGAAGTGGCACTTACAGTTCTATAGCTGTCGTCGGCTAATTGGCGGGAAGCAAAACATGTGTTAGCAGTTTTTACCAAGAAATAATGGGGTCCAGATAGTTAAGAAAAAGAGAAAGAGCCAGAAGGAATAGAAGGAATTGAGCTGTGAGATATTATGACAACAGCATGGTAGGAAGGCGCTTGCAGAATGTGGGAGGTGGCAAAAGGGGCTGCAGATATAGACGCAGAACACGGGGTAGCAGGGGGATGTTAAGGTAATGCTGTTGGGAACAAGGGAGGAAAGTAGAGAGGGGGAGAGGAGGGGAAACACGAGGGGAAAGAAAGAGGGGAGTAAGAGAAAGAGCAGCAGCCATTGCCGAGCGCAACAAAAAAAAAGATGCAGCTGCAATCAATGGGAAAAGACGGGAAAGGGGGGGTTCTATGCATGGTGACGAGAAGTGAAGCAGTCGATGAGAGACTATTGGTATTCTTTTGGCTTCCGTGGGTGGTTTCTGCAGGCGAGAAGCTGCATGTTGAGACAAGGGGAGCCGCAGCGCGCAGAAACGGAAAAACAAAAGAAACAGACACAGAAAGGCGAAGCCGGCCAACTAGACGCACAAGCGCAAGCCGAGAACCAAACAGAGAGAGAGCCAGAATACAGGCCGCGGGGAAAGATGGGCAGGGGCAGGTCAGGGCCAAGAGAGGAGAGGGGTAGGCAAAACGGAAGCACAACAGAAGCAGCAGCGGCAACAACAACAACAACAACAACAGCAGCAACAAAGAACATTGCATCTGCAAGAAGAGTTTGAGCCAGCCATTGGAGGAATTGAACATGCAATTGGCATCATTGGGGGGGCAAACAGCTGCATGTGCGACGCGATACGGGTGATGCGTGGCTGGTCGGCAAGCGCCAATGGACGGGGCCATCGAGGCTAGCGAAGGCGAGCAGAGGGCCGCGAGACAAAGCACAGAGAAAGCTGTGATGACTGTTGTGCAGGCTGCAGATGGTGATGCAAGTGGTGATGCAAGCGCAAGGGGAGTCGCGTCAGGAGGAGGAGCGGAGGCGGGGGTAGAATGAGAAGAGGGAGAGAGCTGGCTAAGCCGCGATCGAAAAGGAGGGCAAGGAATAAAAAAGAAGATGCGACGAAGGAAGGAAGTGTGATGGATATGAAGCTGTTGCGATGACAACGGGTAAAAACAGCAGAGGACAGCTTGAAGCTCGGCAAGGCTTGAGGAAAGCTCAACGAGGAAACTTTGGAGAGGAGACAGAGAGAGTGTACAATGCAGACAACGAAGCGAGGCGCGTCGATGATGGCCGGAACAGATGACGAAAGAGAGACACTGACGAGCGTACACACCGGAATAGACGTGGCGACGGGGCATTGAGGGAGGATGAGGAGAAGGGCGACGAGGGCGAGGAGTGCTTGATAAGAAAAAAACAACGAGTGCAGAACTTAAAAAGAGATGCAAAAAAGGCAAGACAGGAAGACAAGACAGACCTTGTGATACACACTGGGTGGGCGTGGGGAGGACAGGAAGAGGAAGGAGCAGAGAAGGACGGGGAGGGCAAAGAAGGCAGGAGCAGAGGGGAACAGGAAGGAGCAATGCAGACAAAGCAATCGCACTTACCCATGATAATATAATAACGCGCGCAGCCAAAGAACAAAAAGGAAAGAGCGACCGGCGGGGAGGGGGCAGAGCTTAGTTGGCGTCAAAAGGGACAGGCGTCGACGAAATAAGTCTGAGAGGCACCGGGAGGGGGGTGTGCAAAAAGAGTGTGCGAGCGGCGCGTGTGTGAGTGCTCTGCGGGAGGCCGTACTAGCCAAGGAAAGTACGGGAGTACGGAGTACGAGTAGTAAAGGTACGTCGCAGAGCCCAAGAATACAGGCAAGTTGTGTGCGCCGACGAGGGGGTGGAAAAGGGCGTGGTGAGTGCTTAGCCGTTGTTGGTTGGTTGAGGCTGTCGCGGAAGGCGCGAGGAGGCCGAAAAGAACAAAAGAGAGAGCAGCAGCAGGACGCGCGAGGAAGGAGCACCCCGTCGAGCGTATCAAAGCACGGCAGGAGTGGAGCCCCGGGGCCTTGTGCTGGGCTGAGCGGGGACTGTGCTGTGCCAGTGGGAGATGCTACAGCTCGTACATGTATCTTTTACAGTGCCTCCAAGAGCGCAAAGCAGCAGCGGGACAGCGCGTTGAAATACGGAGTACAGGGCATGGGTGCCGCTAATGCACGAGTCCGTTAGTATGTGTGGCCAGTGAGGGTCACGACAGGTAGGTGCGTCTTAATGGGTACCAGGTACCTAAGATACTAGACCATCCAGGCCCTCGCGTGCGGGATTTCGCCCTTTCTGGCCCACCAGCTCCGGTGTATGTAGGTACCAGGTACAGAGATACAAGCTGAACCTGATGGATCGCGTATCTCTCCCATTTCTCTCAGGCGAGCATATACTTACATTTACCGTACCTGCTAGTATCTCATCTTGTCGCCGTGTATCGCAGATGATGCCAAGAGGCGGACCATCACGCCGTGTGGGCTTTCACAGGCCTTTGTTTTTCTGTGATGAGTAGACTTTCTTGCAGAAACGCGCATCAATGTGACGGTGGCTGCATTGTGCGTACACGCGTGAGACTTTCTCACAGATGGGGTCACCTTCGATGGGCCAGAGCGACTCCCAGATGCAGTGAGGGTACAAGGTACAAGTACCTTCTACACCCTTTCCGGCCAGACGGTGCAATCACGCCACAGGCCGTAGCTGTGGCCTATTCGGACGGAGCTGCACCCGCACTAAAAATTCTCAGATCCACAAAACAAACACCCTATGCAGCCCGGAGAGGAAGGCGCAAAGGAGCATAAGAGAAGCCCAAAGAGCAGGAGCGACCAAGAAACGATCGAGCTTCGTTGGCAAAAGTCACCCAATCGACCAATTGAGTCCTCATTGTGCACCATATAAACTCTCCTCCTCGAATATGAGCACACCAGCCATCTCGTCGGCTGCCCGCCCGGCCGTCCGGGGCCTGACCTCCGGAACCCTCCGGCCTCTCCGCTCCGGCCGGTCTGCTGCTCTCCGGAGTCCGACTGCGACAACGGACCCTGTCGCGAGTCTCTCCTCCGTGGCCAATTCACGTCCTTTCAGCCAGAAAACCCACATCTACACAGCACCAGCACGGCCATCAGCTTCGCCCGCTTCCCGTCTGTCTCCCCTCCCGTCCGTCTCCCCGTCGTCCTCTTTCCCGTCAGCCGCTGCCGGCCGCCGCGCCTACCACTCCCACGAGCACGCCAACGAGGAGGCTGCCCAGGACACATTTAGTGAAGCCGAGCAGGCGATTCTGTCGGCGGCCTACCGCCACATTCCCGAGTTTGGCTTTACCGAACGCACCATTGCGCTGGGCGCGTCGGACGCCGGCTACCCGAGCATCAGCACGGCCATTCTTCCCGATGGTGTGTTTAGCCTTGTGCGCTGGCACCTGGTGACGCAGCGCAAGGCCTTGGCGGCTCGCAGCCGGGATCTTTTTGGCGACGAGGCTGGGGAGCATGCTTCCTCCCCGCAAGATGTGGCCCGCCGCGCCGAGGTGCTGCTGTGGGAGCGTCTGCTGGGCAACAAGGAGGTGATTGGTCGCTGGCAGGAAGCCCTGGCCGTGATGGCGCAGCCCTCGTATGTGCCTGCGTCTCTGCGCGAGCTGGCTCTGCTGGCCGACGACGTGTGGGCGCTGGCGGGAGACAAGGCCGTCGACCCGTCGTGGTATACGAAGCGTGCGGCGGTGTCGGCCATTTACGCGTCGTGCGAGCTGTTTATGACGACGGACAAGTCGGCCGACTTCGCGGCGACGCGCGAGTTCCTCCAGCGCCGGTTTGGCGATTCCAACGAGCTTGGCGGCTACGTCCGGTCCATTGGCGAGTGGATGAGCTTCACGGCCAGCGCCGGCGTCAATGTTCTCCGGAGCAAGGGCGTCAACATTTGAATACTTCTACAGGGACGGCAAAAGACAAAAACTTGTATAAAAAGTGTATATAGAAAATGAAATAGAATTCTGCTCTGCATATGGACAAAACAGCTTGGTATATCTATACCTAGTGATGGTAGAGTATATATGGGATGTATAAGGTAGATATGTCTTTATTTGGCTCGTAGAACATGATGATCATTTCCCGAAGAAAGCAGAACGCAAACCAAAACGCCACTCCAAAAAAGTAAGAAAAGGATGGCCGCTTAGAGATATATACAAAGAACATGAAGGTTATATACACACGCTCGCTTGCTCGCTCTCCCGCACTTTTTATGCTTGTTGCATCTGATCCAGAGTGCGCTGGCGAGGGTCTGTCAGACGGATAATCTTGACGTCGTCGGCTTGCGCGCGGTTCTGGATCGAGTTGGGCGTAATGAAAATGTACTGCCGGCCAACCGACCGACGAGACGCATCAATCTAAAGAAAAGTTAGAGACGAAATAAAACGGCAAGACATAAGGAAATAGACAATCGAACATACCAGCATGTTTGTGCTCACATCACGGTTGACATTGTCCATGAACACATCGAACTCGTCGAGACAGCGCAGCCGCGAGCCCATGGCATCCCAGATGGCGAGCAGCAGGCAGATGGAAGAAAAGGACTTTTCGCCGCCGGACAGCGTGCGGGTGTCGCGGCCCGAGACGGTGCGGCGGGTCTCGTCGGGCTCGACCTCGACGCGCAGACGACGGGCCTTGTGGTCGAGCAGGAGCTTGCCGCGGTAGCCGCGCTCCGACAGCAGGTAGATGAAGCTCGTGCGCGACGTGGCCGAGATGTAGCGCTGGAACAGACGCCACTTTTCTAGACGTTTTGCGAGCGCCTGCGTGAGGGCCTCAATGTGCTTTTCGCTGACCTGGAAGATGGCTTTGGCCTTTTTGTACGCTTCCTCGGCTTCGACCTTCCGAATACTAGCCTCCTCGTCCGATATGCCGGCCAGCTGGCGACGTCGCGCCAGCGACGCATCAATGGCATTGACCTTGGCCTGCAGGGCGTCGTACGTCTCGTCCTCGGGAATCTCGACGCGCTCGGGACAGACCTGCTTGGCCTCCTCGATAAAGTTGGCCACGACGCGCGCCTGGTCCTCGAGCTTCCTCTCGATGCGCTCGCGCTTCCGCTTCTGCTCGTCCACATACTCGATCGCCTGGTTCTTGTCGACCAGGGCGACCTGGCGCAGGTCCTTGTGCCGGTCCACGGACCGCCGCGCCTTTTCCACCTTGGCCACCAGGTCGGCGCCGCGCAACTTTTCAGCCTCGAGCGCCTTCTTGGCCTCTTCCGTCTTTCGGGCCTGCTCGGCCTTGCGCACGGTGACGTCGCCGTACTGCGAGCCAAACTGGTCCTTTTGCTCTTCGGCGGCGGCCAGCTCCTGCTCGTACAGGTTGAGCCGTCCGTCGGCGCCGTCAAAGGCGTCGAGCTCCTCCTCAATCTGCCGGATCGTCACGCCCGTGTTGCGCGCCGCCTTTTGCAGCGTGTCCATGCGCCGCATGTGCGCCGCAATGGCGTTGGCGTGCTCCTTTTCGCGCTGCTTGAACGCGTCCAGCTCGCGCTGCAGGCTGCGCAGACGGTCCTGCTCCTGCACCAGGATCTCTTCTTGGACGGCAATCTGGCCGTCCATGTCGGTGCGCATGCGCGGCGGCTGGTTGACGTTGGGCACCACGGGCGTCGTGCTGACGTTGCCGCCGACGCGGCTCGTCAGACGCAGACCCTCGCCGCGGCGCTGGTCGTGCAGAGACAAACATGCGACGACATTCTGCGGCGCAGCGCCGTTGAACATGATGTCTTCGGCGCGGCGACGGTCCTCGACAAGGATGACCTGCTCAATGTAGTTGTTGATGATGAGCTGGCTGCGGATGAGGGGGTCGTCAAACTCGAGCACGCGCAGGATGGTGTCAAACTGCGCGTCGGGCTCGCGGCCGTTGGTGTCAATGGGCCGGGGATTGGCAATCAGGACGGGCACGTTGGACATGCCCAGCTGCTTGATGAGGCCGCTGAGGCGCTGCTGGTCGGCCTGGCTCGTCACGATGAAGCCATTGAGCGAGCTGCCAAAGGTCTTTTCGAGGATCGGCGCCCACACGGGCTTGAGCACGCGGATCTTGGAGCCCAGGGGACCGATGGGCTTCTGGGCAAAGCGACTGTCGCGCTCAATGGAGCGCACCAGCTCGGGCATGCGCTGGTCGTAGGCGGCATAGGGCGACGTCGAGCCGCGCCGCTGTCGCAGACTGTGCACGCTGGCCATGCGCTCCCGGACCGCCGTTTGCTGGAGATCGACCAAGGGCTTGTGTTCGTACGTCTCCTTTTTCGCACTCTGGTGATCGCGCTCGAGCTCGGGCAGACGGTCTGACTCGCGCGAAATGTCGCGGTCGATTTCCTGCAGCCGGGACCGGGCAGCCGAGAGACGCTCCTGCACCTCGCGCGGGCGGTCGCCGTTGGCCTCTTCGAGACGCTTCTTCTCGTCCTCAATCTTGGCCTCGAGGTCCTTGACGCGGTCGGCGGCGCTGCGCAGATGGCTGTAGATGTCGCGCTCGTCGCTGTGCAGAGAGCGCAGGTCGCTATTTTGCGCGTCGTAGACCTCCTTGGCGCGTTCGGTGGCCTCCCGGTGCGCCTCGAGCTCCGGGCCCAGCGCCTCCTGGGCGGCCACGGCACGGGCCAGCTTGTCCTCCTCGAGATCAAACTTTTGCGAGGCGGCCTCGACGGTGGCGCCGGCCTGGGCGATGCTCTCGGCGGCCTTGTCGAGGTCACGCTGGATGGCCTCGTGGGCGCGCTCCTCTTCGACGACCTGGTGCCAGGCCATCTGGTTGATGTAGGCGCGGCGCTTCACGCGCATGTCCTTGTTGCCCTTGACAATGTCATAGACCTTTTTGGTCTCGTCGGCGTTGCGCTTGAGCAGCTCGAGACGCTCGTGGGCGGCGGGCATGCGGTCGTTGTGGGCGTCGAGGAACTGCTTGATGAGCTCGTAGTCCTTGTCGAGCTGCTCGAGCTGGACGCCCTGGATGAAGAACTTGTACTTTTGGGCAGCCGAGGCGCTGTTGAGGAACTGGCGCGCATTGTCCTGCGAGAGGACATTGAGCGGGTTGTCGACGTGCAGGTAAAAGTACTCGACAATGTCGTCGACGTCGGCGCGGCGGGTGGAGATGACACGGTCGTTGGCCGACTTGAGCTTGAAGCTGCTGGTGCCCGTCTTGGAAAAGTGACGCTCGACAATGATGGAGTCGCCGTAGACGTCGTGCTCGTAGGCGTCGTCGCCGCAGTTCTTGATGCGCACGGCCAAAAAGCCGCGCTCCTCGCCCTGCTTGACAAAGTTCTTGAGACTGCCGCCGCGGTTGGTCGCGCTGGCCTTGGCGCCCAGGCACAGCGTGATGGCCGTCAGGATGGCGCTCTTGCCGCTGCCGTTCTCGCCGACGATGAAGTTGAGCAGAGGCCCGAGCTCGCACTCGAGGCGCTCGTGGCACATAAAGTTGACGCACGTCACGCGCTCGATGATGCCGTTGGCGGCCACGCGGTTCTCGCCCGTCGTGTCGGCCGCCATCGACGTCGTATGCAGCGCGCGCTTCTTGAGCCGCTGCGTCGCCATCATGTCGTCGTCGTCCTCGTGCAGCAGATGCTCAAAGCCCATGTCGCGCATCTCGGCGTACTGCGATGGCTCCACGTCGCCCGCCTCGCTGCCGTCGTCATCTTCTTGGCCTCTTGCGCCTCCCTCTTCTTCATCGTCATCGTCGTCCGATGACGTTTTGCGCCGGTTCCTCGACGGACCACTCTCATCCGCATTGCTCGACAGTCGTGCTCGTTTTGATCTCTGACAAAAAGAAACGCTTGTTAGTATTCATCTTGTAGTCACCCCAAGATGACCCCGGACTCCCCCTTTTCCTTCCCCATCCCACGCCACTTTTACATACCGATGCATGCTGCAAGGATGATCTCGCCTCTGTGACATCCACCATCTCCATGTCATTGCCAATGCCGTGGTCCTCGTCGTCCACCACTCGGCGAGACCGTTTCCGGCGCGATGTCTCCAAGCTCGGCATTGTGTCTCTTTTCGGGTCTTTTGAAAAAAGAAAAGCGCTCTATGAGTAAATGGCGTTTCTTGGTCACAGAGACATGTTCGTAAATAACAAAAAAAAAAGGGGTTGTCGGCCTGCAGTACTATGATTCTTCAAGTATCTTCAGGAAAGTGCAGTTATCAAAACTTTGGTGAGGCGAAAGAGCACTAAAGTGCGACGCGAACGCGTGGTTTACAGCGCGTTTTACACCCCGCGCCCGCGCCCGGCATCCCCTGTCAAACAGCGCGCCAATGCGCCGCAAAACCCGTTTAGTCATCAAAACAACCGGTAGTGGGATTGCCAAAAAGGGAAAGGTCTCAACGTCGGTCGCCATCCAAAAGAGTTTGGGCATCGATAGCATCATCATCAACCAGCTTGTATGCATTGTTTTGCGACTGCTGTCTCGACGACATGCCAGCAACGATTGTTCCAAGTGATGCATCATGGACACAGGCGGAGACAACGCAACTAATGACAGCGGAGATGGCGGCCAGCTGCCGGGCGTTTTTGAGCAGACGATGCCAGAAGATGCACTGGAATATATGATCTTTTGGTTTGATGACGCGGCAGCAACAGCTTCAACAAAGCCTCTGGCGCGGCTCGACCAGCTTCGGAAAGCAGCAGTGGAATTGTCGGACAAGCTGACGGCGGAGTATATCTGGCAGCGCGATGGCTTTTCCTTGGAAGTCGTCAGTCGAAAGGGTGAGCAAAAGCTGTGATTCTATATTTTAAGCCTTTTTGAGACTCATTTTCTAACTCCGGCCAGGCCTGCTATACCTCCGCGGCTTGACCAGCTATGGCGACTGCGTCGAAGACGAATGGCTGATTGTGTACATGCTGCGCGAACTCAGCAAACAGTTTCCGCAGGCATGGATCCGAGTCAGCGATAGCGACGGCGAATTCTTGCTGGTCGAGGCGGCCAATGCCGTGCCCAGCTGGCTCAACCCCGAGGTTGACGCCTACCGTGTCTGGATACACCATGGCCAGCTGCGGCTCGTTCCCGCGTCTGCCCACCCGGCCAGACCGAAAATCACGCTGGCCGATGCCGTGCAGACAATCAGACAATCACCAAGCACCTTGCTTCACATTCCCGAGCTTGAGGACGAGGCCTTTTACCGTCTGAAAAAGTACCCTGCCCATATCCAAAAGTCGATCCACCATGCCCGCCTCGTCCTGCCGCGCACGGTGGCCTACCTCCTGCACGACCGACCGCGCGCCGTGGCGCCGGCCGTGGAAGCGTTTGTCTTTCGTGATCCAGCCGCAACAAAGAAGCGGCTCGACTCTGAGAAGCCGCCGGAACCGCCGCTGCTGTTTTCGCACACGGACCTGGTCTCGGTCAGCGTCCAGTTTACGCGTGTACTGTACGCGCAGCTGCGCGGACAACGCTTTACCCTGCCCAAGGCGTGGCTGGCAGCGTACAGCAACGCTGTCCGAGACTCCTTCCAGCCTCCGCCGAGACACGCCTCCGGCGAGTTCAACACGGAGAAGCTGCAGTTGGCCGTTGAAATGAGCATGAAGCTGGCCTGCGGGTTTGAGCTGATGGCGCTGTCGGCCGCGACGAGCAACAGCCGGACGGTTCGAGAAATCGGGCTCCTTCTCGACGACATGGCGCAAGACGGCGACGATGTCTCGCAGCTGCCTACGGACGAGGAGATACGGGCGTGGAAGGACGTCGACCGTGACGACGACGATGCATGGCTCAATATCGACGTGGATGATTTTGAGCGCGAGCTAGACCGTGGCGGCGGACGGGAGGCGACCAACGACACGTCGTCGGCTCCTGACCAGGACGAGAAAACGGGATTTGGCGATGCAAGAGTGCAGACCGACCTAAAGCGGATTGTTGATCAGTTCCAGACATTTATGAATGACCAAAACGCCGGTGTCGATGGTGCAGAGATGGACGAGATGGACAGAGACAATGATGAGGATGAGGATGAGGATGACGAGGATGAGGAAGACGAAGAGGAGGATGACGACGACGACGTCAAATTTGACGAGCAAGAATTCTCACGACTGATGCGCGAGATGATGGGTCTACCGCCAGCAGCCGCCACGCCGATGGAGGAGGCAAAGAAAGCAACGCCCACGTCATCAAAACAGCTTGCCAAGGGCATGGACGATACGGCCATGGCTGGTATGGCTGATGCCGACGGTGAAGACGCGGAGGAGGATATCCTGAAACTGGCGGCCCAGTTCGAAGCCGAGCTCCGAGGACACGGTGCCCTCAAGCTGAATCCGCCCAAAGCAAAGGCAAACAAGAACACCGACGAAGCTCGCCGTCAACTTACTTCAGAACCGTCGCTCAACAGAAACAATGCTGTCGGAAAGGAAGACGGTAATGAGGACAATGACGACGAAGATGACGACTACGAAGACGAAGACGAAGATGACGGCGAGTTGGACGTCGACTTGAACCTTGCCAAGAACCTCCTTGAGAGTTTCAAGGGCCAAGAAGGCATGGCTGGTCCAGCAGGCAATATCCTGAGCATGCTCGGCCTCACCCTGCCGCCAGACGCCGATGACAACAAGAAATAATCCATTTCGACAAAACGATACCAGGTTTTCTTTTTAAGAAGAAGAAAAAAAATCTTGAAATTTAAAAACCGAATAATATAAAGGTGTGTAATATGAAGCGAAAATGGAAAATGGAGAAGGGGAGGGAAGAAAACAAACAATATGTGTGTCTATGAAAGAATACCACAAACATTCATCTACCTGACCGCCCCCTCCTCCTCAGTTGGAGCCGTTGCTGCTTTCGATGCGCGGCCTCTTGGCTGGTGACTGCAAGTGCGCGCCGTGCCAGGAATCTTGCGGCCGCTTGTGTTGGTTCTCGTCGAAATCAATCAGGTCGAGTTTGTCGAGAAGACGGCGCAGACGGTAGCGAGCAATGAGCTCCTTGTCAATGCCGCCACGATCGGACCACTTGCGATAGTACTGGAACTGGACGTCCATGATGCAGTAGTACACCCGGTACAGCAGCATGCGGATCATCTGGTTCTCTCGCTCTTCGGGCGTGGCCGAGGGGCCGCAGATGAATGTGTCCTGGTTGTCGTCGGCGTCGGCAAAGCCGCGGAGGAACGATGGGCTGGGCTCCTCGCTAAAGATGCGGGCCATCAGGGGGTCGCCAAACACGCAGCGGCTCCAGTCGCGGACGCCCGTGACGCGGATGCCCGCCAGTGGCGGGGCCGCGTCGGCTGCATGGAACTCTGGGTTGGCGTATTTGGGCTCTTCTTTGGCCCTAGCCTCGGCCAGCGCCTTGGCCTCGGCCGCGCCAGGCACGAACTCGGGCTTGACCTCTTCTTCGTCTTCTTCTTCACCATCCTCTGGCTGTCGCGGAACGCGCTCGACGTGCAGGTTGTTGTCGTCGAGGGCATCGAGGATCACAAGCGTGGGTTCCTTGATGGAGTCGAGACGGTGGCGATGACGGGTGACGACTCTCCGGATCAGGCCGTATTCCATGTTGAGCTGGACGCCTTTGCAGTCGTGCAGGGCACCCTCGATCATGCCATTGAACGCGAAACCCCACGACGGGATGCCAAAGGCCACCTTGTGCGGGTTGTCGGTGTCGAGCGAGCCCAGCGTCGGGCCAAAGAGGCCCGTGTTGCTGGTGATGTGGGCCAGGTTGCGGTAGAGGCGGCCGGTCTGGTAGTCGACAGACCTGCGCTCGGCCGCCGTCAGGGGCTTGTCGAGCTGGGAGATCAGGGTGCCGGGTGTCGGCAGAAAGATGTTGAAATTCATCCTCGTTGACATGCGCGGCGGTTGCGGGTTGATGACAAGAGG
This sequence comes from Intubia oerlemansii, assembly GCA_020002355.1. Taxonomy (NCBI): domain Eukaryota; kingdom Fungi; phylum Ascomycota; class Sordariomycetes; order Ophiostomatales; family Ophiostomataceae; genus Intubia; species Intubia oerlemansii. Next base: position 16,160 of record JAGKRZ010000223.1, on the reverse strand, counting down.
CGGGTGTATTGGGTAAGGGTGGATCTGCGTGGGGATATATGGCAGCAGCTCGGTGCACCACCGGGGAGCATTCGCATTGTGGAGGGTGTCGTTGCTGTTGTTGATATTGCTGGCGGTGGTGATTGTTGTAGTGGCGTTGCTATCGCTGCTGCTGCTGCTGCTGCTGCTCTGTATTGAAGAGGGCAGTAATTTCTCCGGTGCTCTTGATGGCGTCGACTGGGAAGCGTGTGGAGGAGGGTTGGAAAGGGACGTTGAAGAAGAAGATGATGATGGCGGTGCTAATGTGCTGCTGCTACGGTTGCTGTTGCTCTCGCGGGGATCATTATGGGCGCGGATGGCGTGGAGCGCCGTGTGGATGTACTGCACAATGAGGGACTCGGACCGCACCATGCCAATCTCGTGGAACATGCAGGTGGCGTGCGAGCCCGGGGGCAGGACGGCATGGAGCATGACGCCGTCCGAGTAGCGGACCTGGTAGACGCGCTGCAGCCGGTGCGGCGGACCAATCTCCTCCACGGACGTGATGGTGGCATTGGGCCGGCTGACGCTCGAGAAGCCGGTGACGAGGTCGACGACTTCCATCTCGTCCTTGGGGAAGTGGTAGGTGTGCGTGGCCGGCGGGGGCGGCACGATGGGCGGCGAGAGGAACCAGCGCACTTGTTGCAGCATCTGTGCGGCGGGCTGCGATCGCAGTTTCACAGAAATGACTTTGCACGAAGCTGTTTTGCTGCGGGTGGTGGTGGGAGCTTTTGCTCTGGTCTGCCTCGGTCTTGTGCTTGTGAGACGTTGCAGTCTGTGGGCGTGAGGGGTGTGAGAGATGGGAGAGGTGTGAGAAACCTGAGAGACCTGAGATATCTGAGAGACCTGAGATATCTGAGATATCTGAGAGCTGTGGGACGCGTATCGTGCTGGGTGAAACGTTGGGGCCGCCGCCGGCTTGACCGGGTCGTCGAATGGAGACGAGGCAGCACAGTGCTGCGACAAACGGAAAGAAAATGACGAGGAGGATGAGTTGGATGAGGAGGAGGAGGATGATGAAGAGGACGATGATGACAAGGAGGAGGAGCAAGACGACGATGGGGGTGTCGAGGAGGTGTGCGAGGAAGCAAAAGCCGTTGGTTGGACCAGTGTGTGGTGCTGGATTTCGCAAAAATGAAAGGAGTAGGGCTGGGTGAATTTCTGCTGGTACTGCACGCGCTCTTGCTCATACGGCTCGTACTGCTGAAAAGGTTGGCACGGCTGGCACGGCTGGCACGATTGGTATGATTGGTACGGCTGGCACGGCTGGTACTCTTGCTGATACTCGGCGGGTGTGGCCAAGTCCTCCGGAAACCACCAGTCAAGTGAAAGGTCGATCTGTTGCATGGTCTGTTTTCGGCTGGCGGCAGCATGCAGCGGGGAGAGAGAGGGAGGGGGGTTTATTAAATGGGTTGCTCAAAGGAGTATGCGACACGCCGGTCAAAGGACGCAGAGACCGCGGTTTCGGGACAGGGCTGACGGAGACGGAGTTGATGACAACTTTTCGCCAAGTTGGTATAGCCTTTGTCTCCGTGGATGACAATGGTTGTTCGGCGTGTGCGTTGGCGGCTGACTGTCTGTCGATTGTGTTGATATGATTTGCTCTTTGGGTCGGTTGGTCGGCTAATTGTCGACTAGATAGGTAAACGATCTCTGTCGTCACGCCGTTGTGTTGATATCGGCTCGGCGGGCGCGATGAGAACGGTGGTGCTTTTGTTGGTGGACGGCCGTACGAAGATGAATAAGGAGGAAAATAAAAACCAAGATCAAAAAGAGTTATTCATCCAACTCGCTTGCTAGTTAGCACGAGTGTAGGTAGTGGCAGCGGGACGGCGCACGCCGGTGATATCGAAGCGAGACGATGGATGCAGTAGTGTTCTTTTTTCGAAGCTTGATCCGGCCACTCCAGTCGGCGAATAGGAAGCCTTGACGAAGCTACCTATGGATTTAGACAGGTAATGTGACGATATTAGGCTGACAATGACGATAAATGGCGATGATGATGATATGTCGATGACAATGACCAAACTCTGAAATGGAATGTCGACAAAGTCCAGTCAATGCCAAAAACTAAACATGCTGCACTGCTGTGTCTATCTTTGAAAATAATAATAAAAGGTCAACAAAATCGACGAGACGCCTCGTGACATGACAGAAAAATCCAATTCAGGGAATGGCAAGGTACGGCTCGAGTTTGTGTATATATGTGCCGGTGGCGTGTGTGGCAACCGACGCCCCTAGGAGTAGGTGTGTGGGGGAAAGTGTGGTCGGCGACGTTGCCACGGGCTGGGATGGACCGCAACGAGAGACCAAAAAAAAAAAAAAAAGGAGAACAAGACGCGTACCGTCGCGACGATGTTGCAGAGGCAGGCGACGATGGAAGCGAGAAAGGAGGTTCAAAGGAGTGCCCCCGGCAAGCGAGCGAGCGAGCGAGCCCGTGCGGCCATGGAGTGAACGGTGCGGACGGGGCAAATAACGGTAGGTAGCAAAATAGGTAAATGACTAAATGGGGAGAGAGCTGAAATGGATGGACTTGACCAGGGAAAGGATAGAATGAACGGGTATACATCTACATTGTACCAGGTAATTTAATCATTCGTTCCATTTTACTTACATGGCAATATGGGAATAACACGGTAGTCTGGTTGGAGGAAAGGAGCGAACGCGTCTTGACCACTGGGAGTTTTTTTTTTAAAAAAAAAGATGAATGAATGAAAAAAATACCTAAATAAACGGCAGGCCGTAAAAGTCTCACAAAATCAAAATGACGAGACGTATTCCATAGGTATGAATCTTACCTCTATCAACCTCGTTTAGTGCAGTTGTGAGCTTCCATGCCACGGTGTAATTTCTAGCAATCTAGGTACCCAATGCATGCTTGCATATCCCTCCATCAGGCCCTCGCCAAAGTCCAAGATTACATTGTTGCGGTAGGCGTGTGGAAAGGAAAAAAGAGCGGACACCCCCTCCCCCCTCCTACCCTGGCGAATAAGGCGTTCCAGGTAGCGAGAGACGACAGGTGGAAATAAGCATGCTACCAGATGCTTGACCGTTTGTTTCAACCAGACTCAGCAGCTCGTAAAAAAAGAGCCTAGGACGGGACTTGATCAAAAGGGAATGATTGGATGATGAGGTGGCATTTTTGCGTTTGGACGATTGGACTGGACGAAACGAAGAAATAAAATGCGAGCAAACGAGAACAAAAAACATGCAATGTGAGCATATGGGATACAGGCGGAGATACCTACCTGGGTTTCTTACAATAGCAGATGAAACTCGGCTGTCTAGCCGCAATAGGTAGCATAGGACGGTCGCAACATTCGAGGCCGGCGAGGTTTGGTCAGCAAAGACCAATAATAAAGCGAGCCAGCGGCTAAAGGAAGAAAACACAGCGGAAAGAGCGTCAGAATGACATAAAAAACTCAACAACAGAAAAAAAAAAGGAAACAACGTACCATTAGAAACCGTGGTCCCTGGAAGAGAGACGTCATGTGCTTTGGGATAGAGGGGGCCAGGCGAAGCGAGGCGGCTCGCTTGCGATTGGCTAAAATTAAGCGAGGATGCATATAAGTCAGGTACATGGTACTTTGCAAATGCGTGTATGGCCCGCAAACAAGCAAGTAGCGCCAAGACGTGGCTGCTGCATTAAGGTTTTCCATAGTGCGGAACGGCCCACTACCTAAAAGGTACAAGACGGATGTACCTTTTGTCATAGAGGAGGTAGTCGCACGTATCTTACAAAGTATGCCGTGCTATGCTAGCAAAAGTGTTTTGCCGCCATATGCCTGTCTCCCACCCAGGATGAACTCGTCAAAAAGTATTCTTGTGCCTCCTGCATGTGTGTGACTTGTCACCGCGCTTCCCCGTCTGTCAATGCAAAGCCACAGCAGCGTGTGTGTCCATGTAAAGAAGAGCAGCATGCATAATTTTGTATTGGAAGAGGGGAAGTGAAAGATGGATGGAGGAGAACGGAGAGGGAAAATTGCTAGCAATGGAACGCAATGCTGGGTTGGATTAAGTAGGGAATTTACCTCGGTACATCTTCCATAAAGGTAAGCTCCGCCACTATGGCCATTGCGCTTCATGCGCATCATGTATAAGTCATGCACATCGCCTTGCATATCGTCTTGCAAACAGAATAGTGTCCAGATCCAAAGCCTGTTACCGGTAAATGGATTCCGACAAACCTGCCACGGAGAAGACCCGTGGCGGGACGGGTAGAACCTCACCCACGTCGTGAGACCATGGTGTCAGTCTTGGGAGTCAAGAGCCGATCTGGTCGATCTCTGTAAAGATTGAGCTGTGCTTTTTTTTTTTTTTTTGTCACTTCTTATTTTCCTTCATTTTGCTTTAGGTACATACTACCTAGGTTCTCTCTTCTTGTGTCGTGCAAGACATCCCAGTTCGCCTGTAGGCTGTGCGCAACGTCCTGCGAGTCCCCTTTCTTTCTTTCTTTTCTTTTTTTTCCCTCCAATTTATTCCTGTGTCCTCTTGAGTGATTCTGATTCTTCTGTCGCACGTCGGCAGGAGATAAAGAGGAGTTAAAAATAATAAAAAGAGGGAACGGGAAGACAAGCGAAAAGATGGAATGAAATACCCAAGACTGCAAAAAGAATGGATGGAGAACGAGATGGAAATGAAATTGACGCGCAGAAATCTATCGAATGCCCGGATAACAAGAGAAAAAGAAACACATTCGGATATCTCGATTCGAAGCGCAAAACAAATACCAGACATGGAAAGTAACAATAGTACCAACCAGAAACTGACATCAAGAACAGAAGATAGAGAGAGAGAGAGAGAGAAACGACTGCTTTCGGCCCACATGTTCCAGGCCGAATCCTCTTTTAACTTGACACCCTTTTTCTCTATTGCCTCATTCTTACTTGCCGGCAGCCGTCTCCTCCTTCTTCGTCTTGGGTTGGCTGCTGTACAGCTCCGATAGGTTGTATTTGCGAAGATCGTTCCAGCTGCCATCCACGACACTCATACCACACGTGTGCTATTGTTTCAAGTCAGTGCTGCACAGGAAGAAAAAGGGAGACGAATGGGCGAAAGAGAGAGGGAGAGAATAAATGTAACGTCGATGGGCAGAAAAAAGGGGAGAAAAAAAACTTACCGTGCAAATCTCCATGAGAATCACCATGTCTGGCTTGTCCAAGCTGACCTTGTGGTGTGCCTGGTCAATGATGCCGGCCACGAGATTGATGACCTCGAGACGCTCCAGCTGATCATGTCTCCGGAACGATGGACGAATAGCAAACTGGCACCGTGGTTAGAACGAAGGGTAATGGGAATGGACCAAAAGAATTTTTTTTAAAAAAAAAAAGAAAACATAAAAAAAAGGGCTTTTGTCAAACTCACCGAGATGGGCTTCTTCTCTTCGTCGGGAACAGCAGAGGCCGCATTCTTGTCGTCCTTTTCATTCTTCTCGTCCTCCTCGCGCTCTTCGGGTGCCGCACCGGGCGCGGGGGGTGCTCGCGGCGTCAGTCGAAAATACGGAGCCAGCACTCGGCGGGCGACGTTTTCAATATCGCGCTTGGTGGCGCGTCCGGTGACAGTGATGGGCGTCAGGCGGTTGACGTAGCGGCAGGGCCGGACCAGGGGAGCCACGGCGGTGCCGTTGCGGATGGCCTCGTCGGTAGCGGCGGCGGCCTCGTCGCCCTCGCGCTTGGCATCGACGCAGATCTTGTGGACGAGGTCGACGGGGTTGACGGGCTCGGTCGTCTTGAAGAAGACGACGCACTCCATGCCGAGGCGTATGCGCGAAAAGTGTTTGCTCTTTTCGCGCGGCTTGCTCTTGATGGCTGCGAGCTCTTTTTCAATCGACGACTCAATATCGTCGCTACCGGCGGCGGCGGCGGCGGCGGCGGGCGGCTCTGTCTCGTCGGCACCCTCACCACCAGCAGCGTTGCCATTGCTGGCGTCCTTGCCTTGAGCCTCATCTTCGTCCGCCTCGCCCGCCTCGTCTCCATACATTATCTTTGCGTACTTGTCAAAGAGAGCATTGACCTCGGCGGCCGCCTTGTTCTCCATGCTGCGCGCGCACGTCACCCAGATGCCGACATCACCGGCCTCCACGGAGCCAGGCTCGGCCTTGGCAGCCGTCTCATTCTGATGCGTCGTCCTCCACCGGCCACCATTTCCAGCCTTTTTCCATGAAGGGGGGGTATGTCAGTATAAATCATCTCTATATGATATGGAGTTATCGCCGTCATCTCCCTTTCACTGTTTCCGCCTCTCCTTTCAGCCTTTTCTCCCGGCCATTCTTACCCGCTTTCTCTTGGTGCTTGGCCCCGCAGACGAATCGGCCTTTCTCTTTGATGCGTCCGCCATTGTTTTTCCGTTTAAAATTGTGCGATTGTATATTTTTGTATTTCTGTATTGCTGTTCCCTTTTCCCTTTTCGTTGAGGTCAAAGTTGTGAGAAATGGAGTGGGTTGCGAAAAGCGTAAAAATGCACCTAACGGGGTAAGTCGTTCGCCTATATGCATATATATGTGGTAGCTCCCCAAATGAGTAATTAGGTACCTGTGCCTACATAGCTTTCCAGATAAAGCTTCACTTTTATTATATGTTATTTTACCTGTTTTCCTTGGTATGATTTCACTATTATTAAAGTTTTATATCATGTAAAAATGCGTTTTTGATTTTGTCATGGATATGTCTCTCACTAGGTAGGTAGGTACACTTCAAAATTACTTCATCGGTAGGTATCCTGACAGTACAAAGTATACAAAGTACGCGGTTTCCATATTCAAAGCTCTTGGATACCAAGGTAATTTGAAAAAAAAAAAAATAGCCACATTTTGTTGGAGACAAACGAATCCCAATTTTTTTCGATGGAGACAGATCACCAAATACCCTTTTCACTCCGTCTTTGCATTCGTCTTGGCACTGGCCTCGGCGGTGGTGACGAGTGCTCTGGGAGCATCCTCCTTGGGCATGTAGAGCTCGACAAACTGCAGCTTCTGGGCGGCGATAAAGTCCTTGTCGGCGAGCAGCTTGTCGAGGGCGTCGACAGACTTGACCTGGTAGGTGGCGGTGCGATCGGGACGGCCGCCAAAGACGTCGACGAGCTCCTTGAACTTCCAGGCGGAGATGTCGTTGTACTCGGCCTCCATGCCGTGGATGAAGCGCTCAATGGTGAAGCCGTCGTTACAGATGAGGAAGATGATGGGGTTGAGGCCGCGGCGGATCATGGTGCTGAGTTCCTGGGCCGTCAGCTGGAAGGAGCCGTCGCCGACAAAGAGGATGGTCCGGCGAGGCTTGTTGGTCTCCTTGACCGTGTCCTTGGCAGCGAGAGCAGCGCCCTGTGCAGCGCCCACGGACCAACCAATGCTTCCCCAAAGGACCTCTGAGAGAAGGGAGGGGGAGAGAAAAGAATGTTAGAAACAGCGAATTTACAGAAAATACATAAATAGGCAGCATCACTTACGGCTCAGTGCAGTCACGTTGGGGGGGAAAGTGGTGTCCCAGATGCCAAAATTGGCCGTGCCGGTCTCGGTGACGACGACGTCGCCGTCCTGCAGAAACTTGCCCATGCGCGGCCAGAAATAGGCCTGGGTGATGATGCCCGAAGCTTCGGGGCCGGCGGGCTTGAAGGGTTCACCGCCGACACCCTCGATGTTGAGCTCCTTGGGACCGAGACGGTCGACGAGCTTGCGCAGGACGCCGCGCATGGCGATGTCGGGGTAGTAGGAGTAGCGCACGACGATGTGGGTGCTGTGCAGGTCGATGGTGTGCAGCTGGGAGGTGCGGTAGGAGAAGCCGGCCGTGTTAAAGTCGCTCTTCATGGCGCCAACGGTCAGGATGAGGTCCGAGGCTTCGACGCGGGCCTGCACGTTGGGGTGGGAGCTGGCGCCGGCATAGACGCCGCCGTAGGCCGGGTGGTCCTCGTTGATGGCGCCCTTGCCCATGGGCGTGACAAAGACGGGCAGGCCCGTCTTGTCGATGAGGGCGTGGACCTCGTCGAGCACGCGGTGGCGGATGGCGCAGGCATCGACGAGCAGCAGCGGGTTCTTGGCAGCGCGCAGGTAGCGCAGGACGACGTCGACAGCATAGTCCTCGCGCTCTGGGTCGTTGTGCGGCTCGTCGAGATGCAGCGGCTCCGTCAGACGGGCGCCCTCAATCTTTTGCTCGACCATGTCGGTGGGCAGCATGAGGTAGACGGGCCGGCTGCGGATCCAGCACTGGCTGAGGGCGTGGTCGATCTGGTTGGCAATCTCGCTCGGGTGGTTGAGACGCTCGAGGTCGCAGGTGATGTTCTTGCTCATCTCGGAAAAGACGTTAAAGTCGCCGTTGCCCAGCGTGTGGTGCAGCAGAATGCCGCCGCTCTGTGAGAGCGTCGAGGGGCAGCCGACAATGTGCACGACGGGGACGTGCTCGGCATAGGCGCCGGCGATGCCGTTGATGGCCGACAGCTCGCCGACGCCAAAGGTCGTGACGACGGCGCCAATGCCGCGCACGCGCGCATAGCCGTCGGCGGCGTAGGCGGCATTGAGCTCGTTGACGCTGCCGACCCAGTCGAGACCGCTGCGCGTCACGTAGTCGAGGGCGACAAGGTTGTAGTCGCCGGGAACGCCGTGCACCGAGCCAATGCCCAGCTGCTTGAGACGGGTGAACAGGTACTCGGCGACCGTGACAGGACGCTCCAGCGCCTGTGTGCGAATATCAGGCGTGCCAGGCATGACGAATGATGTGATTTTTTTTGGGAGGGAGAAAGGATAAGGAGGAAGAGGGAGGAGGAGGATTGAGGAAACGGAAAGAGCTACTTTGACGACAGCAAAGATGAAATCAATTATTTTTCAGACGTGGAATTTTATGCTTTTTTACAAAGGAACAGAAGTTAACAGCCAAAAAAGCTTGTTCAGATCCCGCCAGAAAGGAGCAGGCCGCATGGCTATGAAAGGTAGCAATGGCCATGACGTCGCTGCGTTCCGAGGTATCTTACCCTATATAAGAGATGTACCATGTACCTTTCTAGCTACCTCTAGTATAATGGCGGGGATTTAGGAGATCTAGAACAGCTAAAACAATAAGAAGAGCTACTTACATGTAGGTACCTACATGCGTCAGCTCATGCAACGGCACTTGTGGGGGATATAGGAGCTCCGATAAAGGGAGAAATTGAGGGACAAGACCAAAAAATGAAAAGAGTACTTTTTTCTGGTCAGGTCACAAAGGCAAATAATGCTGCAAGGAGAAGCAAAGATCGGGGGTGGCTCGGCATGCAACGTCAAGTACCTACTACCTTTTGGCCTAGGTTCTGCAGGAGGCAGTGGTGTTAGTCGTCGGGACAAGTGGGACTGCCGAAAGAGTGCACACTGTCAGCAGGAAAAACAGGAAAAAAAAAAAGTGTCGTGATGAGACGGACATGTCATGCAATTGTGTCAGGCCACTGCAGCAACAGACCACGAGGCAGGGCGTCGTATTGAGAAACGCAGCTAACGGAAAGCAGACAAGAGAAAAAGAAAATAAAAAGGAAATTGGATGGCTACTTTCGTGACATGTATTCCTCACGCATCGAAACCACTCTCTGGCGAGTTGAGTCTATTCTATTTTGTATGCAGTCATTATTGAGTCGTGTAGTTTTGTGACATCCTTCACCTCCTCCCATCTAGTCACACCGGCCGTCCTTCCAGCCGGTTCGCCACCGCTCTTCCCAAAGGTTGCAGTCAAACTGCGGCTTGCCGAGCTTCTCATTGACCTCGTTGTGGGCAGCACACATCCAGCGGCCGAGCTCGTCGCGTGACGCGGCACGCACCGGCGACTGGGCCAGATACTTTTGAAAGTCTTCGGCGCAGACCCAGCAGGGGTAGAGGCGCGACAGGCTGCCGACGAAGCCCTTGACGTCGGCCTGCTGGCTGGCCGTGGGCGACGTGGGATACTGCGCGGCAATGGTGTGCAGCAGCGTCCACGTGCCGCGGCCGAGCGTCTCGACGTCGGCGGGACAGTCGGCCGGCATGGCCGCCGAAGCAGCCGCCGCCGCTGTTGTTGTGGCGGCCACAGCGGCCATGGCTGATCCCGATGCGCCCGTCGGTGTGGCCAGGGCGGATTTTGTCTGGTTGGCCCACGATGCAAATGATGTACACGAGCGGCAGCTAAATCAGTCTGTTAGATGGGGGGCCTTGAATAATATGTATCGCATCTAATAAATATAATACTATATATATAAAATATACTCACGGCTTTCCATCCTTTCCCAGGACGACGCCCCTGGGAATTCTCTTGGGCGCCGCAGCGGCCTCGCCGGCCACGGGCTGCTCTGCGTCCGACATTGGAATTGAAAGTAGGCAGACAGACAGTCGACAGTCAAAGTGTTGTTTGTTCTCTCTGTGGGACGTTCCGTGGGGAAAAGAATCAACTGCGATGGCGATGTTCCATGACGGCAACTTTTTTTGGCTTCGCTTTTTTGGGTTATACTTTGCGAACACTTTAGGACGTATATTGGTAAGCCGGCCGGCGACGCTAGCATGCCGGCTCCACTGAAACTCCACTAACGAGCTCCCGATGTAGCGCTACAGCTGCATTTTGCGCACTATGAACTTGAAGCATCGTACATTCTTCTCATTTTTTTCGCATCGCATCACCATCACAACTGCCGTCGCCGCCACCATGGCCACCACGACTCCCATACCCATATTTCTCCTCAAGACCAAGTCTTCTCCAACCGATGCATATGAAGACCTGTTTGCCAGTGCCAGCTTTGCGCCAGCATTTGTTCCCGTTCTGGAGCACCGCTTCTTTGACGATGGCGTCACGCGACTGCGCGAGATTCTCGTAAAGAGACGGATCGGGAAGAGGAAGAAGGCGACGAAGACGGCGAATACGACGACAGAAAGAGACGCGCCAGAGTATGGCGGCCTCATATTTACATCGCAGCGCGCGGTGGAGGCCTTTGCCAAAGTGGTGGACGACGGGCGAGGAGAATGCGATGGCTTAGAAGAGGGGGACGGCAACGACGGCAACGACAGACAAAAAACGTGGCCGCATCTTCAAGATGTCCCCGTCTACAGCGTCGGGCCCGCCACCACGCGTGCCCTGCGCGCCGTGCCCCAACAGCCACCGCTGCAGATCACGGGCGAGCACACGGGCAACGGCCAGGACCTTGCCTACTACATCCAGGAGCACTACCTTGCTGGGGAAGAAGACAGTGCGCAGCAGGGACACGACGGAACAGTGACAAAGAGTGAGCCCCTGCCGCTGCTCTTTATTGTCGGTGAAAAGAGACGGGACATTATCCCCAAGGTGCTCATGGGCGAAGAAGAGCGGCAGGGATCGTCTCTCCCTTCTCCGCCCCCGCCCCCCATTGGCGTCGACGAGCTTGTCGTCTACGGAACGGGCGTCATGGAATCGTTCCACAGCGACTTCCAGCAGGTCCTGACCAGGTCACACGATGCCCCTGTACGCTGGGTCGTTGTCTTCTCGCCCACCGGCTGCGACAGCATGCTGTCCGCCTTGGGCCTGCTCGATGCGACTGGCCGCCACGACAGAGCCAAGCATGCTCCCACGGCAGCCGGCAGGAACGTCTTGGTAGCCACCATCGGCCCAACAACGCGCGCCCATCTGGAAGACACCTTTGGCTTCTCTCCCGAAGTCTGCGCCGACGAGCCAAGTCCAGAGGGTCTCTTGGGCGGCATCCAGGCGTTTATGGACAGGCGGGCATCTGCATCGTAAATAAAAAAAAGTAAATACATATTTTTGTATAGATAAAAGAGATACCAATTGTTACACCTTCGTACACTTGCACACATCTTTGCAATCCTTGGCTCAGTCAGCCTCGGTGATCAGGCGGCTTTGCTCTTGCCTCTGAAAGACTGCTGTTGCTCACCGGACCTGCCCCACTCTTTGCCTTTTTTGCTGGGCTCGACTGCCCGTCCTGCGTTGCAACACCTTTTCCCTGCTTCGCTAGCGTCCTCCCCAGCGGGCTAGACCTGCACCGGCGCCGCCGCCACTGTATGGAAGGTACCGACGTGGTAGGCAGGCTGGTCACTTTGTACACATCAGACGCCGTACTCCGTACCTGCCTTTTTCCTTGATGTTCCTTCCTTCTCCGTGCAGTCTTCTCTCTCGGACATTCCTCATTTATCGTCGCATTTCCACTCTCGTCTTCTTCGCAGGTGCTTCCCTTCTTTTGTCTTAGGAACATCATACGATCTGCTATCGGCGGCCTTTATCTGACTTGCCAGCTACAGGTGTCGCTGCCCGCCAAGCTCCAACTGAAACCCGGAGCCCACTCGACTCGTTGGGAGGTTTTCTCGGTCGAACAATCTCGATATCTTGTCCTTTTTTTGGGCATTTCTTCAGCACGAGCCTGGGACTACATCTTTTGGCCTCGCGCATCCTCGCGACTCGACCTCGAAACCAAGCTCTTACGATACCCCCCCTCCCTATTTGCTCGTCAAGCACGTTTACCGCCACCATGGCCTACGGCGCCGACATGCAGCCCCCTCAGCCATCATCGCCGTCTTTCCTCTTCAGCGCCTTTGGCGGCATCATGCGCCGTCTCTCGTCGGACCATCCACAGCAGAATCAGCACCCCGATTACCATCGCCAGCATCTGCGACAACCCTCGGATGGCGTCGCCCACGCCTCTACATTCCCCGCCGACCACCCTGCCTCGTCCTCCTCTTCGTCCTTTGCCATGGCTGCCGCTTCTAGGAACAACGGCATCGATGGCGTCTTCACTCCTCCCATCACCCGCACCGCCTCACCCCTGCGGCCGCCCCCGCTCGAGCCGCTCACCCTGCGCGGCTTCGCCGCCGACACGCCCGCCTCGGCGCGCCTGCTGACCCCAGCCATTGCCGAAGAGATCCGCATCATGGTGCCCGAGCGTCTGCGCATCGAGGAGGACTGGCGTCTCGTCTACAGTCTCGACCAGGACGGCGCCAGCCTGGCCACGCTCTACGAAAAGGCCTCGTCCTACGACGAGCACCGCATCGGCTTTGTCCTGGTCGTCAAGGACCAAGAGGGCGCCATCTTTGGCGCCTACCTGACCGACCACCCGCACCCGGCGCCGCACTACTTTGGCACCGGCGAGTGCTTCTTGTGGCGCGCCTCCGTGCTGGCCTCGCTGCCGCCGCCCCCTTCGGCCGACACGACACACTTGGCGGCGCGCACGACCACCGTCTCAGCTGCGAGCGCAGAAGCCGATTACGACAACAACAACAGCAATAACAGCGCCCATGATCCTTCTACACAGAGCGCAGGGGCCACTACGCAAGACGCCGCCGTTGCGTCTCTGCTGCTCGCCGACGAGATGCAGCCGCCTGCCATCATGGCTTCGGACGCCTCAACCACAGACTCCATGACGGCATCGTTTGTGTCGGGCACAACAACAGCCTCTACGGCCGCTTCCTTGACATCACACCAAAACCGAAACCGAAACCAAAACCAACAAAATCACCCCCAACCACCAGCCAGCCCATCCATCCGCTTCAGTGCGTTTCCCTATAGCGGCATCAACGAATACTTTATCTACTGCGAGCCGCACTGTCTATCGGTCGGCGGCGGCGACGGCAAGTACGGCTTGTGGCTCGACGATAGTCTCGAAAAGGGCATCAGCTCGACCTGTCTCACATTTGGAAACCAGCCGCTGAGCGACGAGGGCGACAAGTTTGGTGTCTTGGGTGTTGAATTGTGGGTGATTGGCGGGCGGAGGCGATGAATTGGGAAGATGCGGGGAGACGAAAGAAAGAAAAAAAAAGGCGAGGTGCATGGAAAGAAACGATGTGAAAGAAATCAGTAATGCGACAAACGAAGGTGAAAAAACCAATGAGACGATTCACAAGGACACATGGCACAAATGCACATAGGTATGCGCAAATGCACAACATGGCAAGAAAATAGGTTCTGCAATGCTTTAATGACAATTACATACCCCTTCCCTTTTTGCGGTTTGTCCTTTTTACAGACTTCCAAGAAGGTTTAAAAAATGATCTTGGTATATGTGAAATGTAGTGGTAGCTAGAAATGGAAAGGCAACAAAAAAAAGACAGGAAAAGAAAAAAAAGAAAGGGACAAAAAAGTGACGGAAAAAAGAGAAAAAAAAAAGAAGGGCCAGGCAAGGGAAGAGAGCAAAGACATGGAAGGCCAAGAAGCAGTACAAAAGGAAGACGGAAAGCCAAAAAAAGAGACGACCAAAGATGAAGGGGGGAAAATGGTAGAGACACACCTGAAAGGAAACAACGAGATGACAACAAATGTTCAAAAAATGAACGGTCCCCCAAAAAGAATCGAAAGTAAAGAGCAAAACAAATTTGACAAAAAAACAAAGGCTGCCATCATGAGCGCCTCACCGTTTCTTGCGGGCCCCCCCTCATTATGTGTCCTCTCCCATCTTTGGTCATTGTCTATTGTTTGGTCGTCGGTCGCTGTTCCGTCTCTCTTTTTTACTTGGTTGTGTGTGCGGGTGCATTCGCGTTCGCGTGTGCGTTTGCTCGTGTGTCGTCACTGTCGTGATACCAAGACCCTCCTTTGTACCAACCTCTTTTCCACGTTGCTTTCCTTTACATCTCTTGCCGGCCCTTCTTTTTTTTTGTGTTTGCATTGGTTGTTTCATAGAAAGGGGTGTCGTCAAAGGGGAAAAAAAAAAAAAAAAGAGAGAGAGAGAGAAAAAGAATCACGCAAAAAGGTTCTTCACCGCATAATCTCCTGGTAGATGAGCTGCTTCAGCTGCTCCTTGCTCAGGTTGTCCTTGTGCTTGTCAAAGTCGAAAAACTCCTCGGGAATCGGCGGCGCCGTCGGCTCATCATCGGGGTCGTGGTACGGCTCCAGGTACGGGTGCTTGAGCGCCTCCTCCACCGTGATGCGCTTGACCGGGTTGAACGCCAGCAGCTTCTCCAGCAGATCCAGCGCCAGGTCCGACGTCTTGGGGAACAGCGTGCGGAACTGCACCTTCTTCTTGAACGGCAGCGAGCGGATGTACTCGCGCGCGCGACGGGACTTGATGCCATAATAGTCCTCCATCGTTGGCGTGCCCAGAACATCAAGGATCAGAGTAAGCTGGTGGTGGTCTAAGGAAGAAGAGAAGGGAAAAAAAATGGTTAGTTTCGAGTCAGCCAGAGACAAAGAGGTCGCACTGGAGAGAGATCACATACAGTCCTTGCCGGGGAAGAGGGGCTTGCCGCTCAGCATCTCGGCCAGAATGCAACCGACCGACCACACGTCAATGGCCTTTGTGTACTCCTTGAACGTCAACATGATCTCGGGCGCACGGTACCAGCGCGTGGCGACGTATTCCGTCATGAATCCCGAGTTGTCCTCCTGCGACGCCGCCGATCGTGCCAAGCCAAAGTCGCAGACCTTGAGGTCGCAGTTAGCGTTGAGCAGCAGGTTGGACGGCTTGAGGTCACGGTGCAGCACGTTGGCCGAGTGCATGGCTTTCAGCGCCCGCAGCGTCTGGTAGATAAAGTATTGGCAGTGGTCGTCGGACAGGTCTTGCGTGCGGATCACGCGGTGCATGTCGGTTTCCATGAGTTCCTGGGGAAAGGGAGAGAAGAGAAATATGTTAGATACTGACGAACCGATTCCGTTGTCAACCCGACTTTCCCACTCTATACACACCTGGATCAGGTAGACCTCGTTAAAGGTCTCGTAGCTGCGGGGCTTCTGGATGTCGAGGATCGAGATGATGTTCTCGTGGTTGAAGTAGCGCAGGAGCTTCATCTCGCGGAGTGTCCGCAGACAGAACATGGAGTGGTCAAAGGGTGTGATCTTTTTGATGGCGACCTTTTGGCCCGAAGGCTTGTGGATGGCAGAGCTGCAGAGGAGGTTTTGTCAGTACACGCAAGGGCACATTGGCCAGCATCCGTAGAAACCACCTGCATTGACATACCACACGACGCCATATGCGCCCTCGCCGACGACATCCTGAATGTCATACTGCTCGCTGACATTAAATGAGATTTTCCGCGAACCCTGGGGGTTCGGGGGGTTGGATCGCGACATGGCGGAGAGAAGGACCGAGGGAGGGGGAGAGAGAGAGAGAGAGGCAGAAAGGAAGAGACCGATGGAGTCGTCCGAGCCGCGTGCGACGAGGCAGGGCAAAGATGAACAAGCGAACCGTAGAAAAAAAGGGAGGTCGAATCGGTGTAAATAGGCGGTGCTTTTTTTTTTTTTTTTTTTGGCAAGGGGGGGACG
>JAGKRZ010000222.1:0-40195 GCA_020002355.1 Intubia oerlemansii | reverse complement strand
GCGGGGGGGGGGGGGGGGGTTTGGTATCTTTCTTTCTTTTTTCGAGTAATTCTCACCCCCCACTCCATCGCGCCGTCGATGCAAGGTCCTTTGTTGACAGTACGCTTATGCAGGTCGCTGTCGACGTTGAAAAAACATCCACTGCCAAGTTTTGGCCATGCGATGTAAATGACGACTGTGGTTGTCACATCCGAGGTCATTAGTTATCCCTTGGGCGCTCTGTCGCTATTTTTAGACGTTTACAGGGTGTACAAAGTTCAACTCGCACGACACGTTGCTGCGACGGGGCACTAAAAAGCGCTGTTGTGGTGACCTGTAGGGGTACACAGGTACCTGAACATGGCGTTTTGCCCCGAGCAGCATTTTGAATTTCCCTTGGCATTTGTGCTCTTTCCCTTTTCAGTTTTCAGAGTTTTCTTAGGGCGATGACTTTTATGGAGACTCGGTGCGTGTTCTTTGTCTCCTTGCCAGCCATGTTTTCATGCAATGACAAAGTAGGAAAGAACGCCCAAGTGTCGCAAAATTGCTCTTGCCAAATTTGTAGGCGATGTCTGTAAGGGACGCTGTCAAGTCGCTCCTTCCCGATGCCTTAGATGGTATTGCCCTGCGAAATTGCCTTGTTTTTGGCAGGTGCTCCTTGAGCGTTTAAGGTTATGCCACAATATCACACCTTTTTTTGAAAGCCACAAATAACAATGCCATCTTATCTATTGTTACCCATTATTGCCTCACATCCCCCACTGCGGGATCGCTGACACCCCTGCACGGCAAACATGCGAAATACGGGGACGAATGCGGCAGCCTGATCCCTGCACACGGAAAGCGGGAGTGCGCACAGATCAAGTTCTCCGCGACAGCAGAAATAAGAAAGAGGCGAAAAGACGAGAAGAAAAATAGAGTCTGGATCCACCGACTCAGCAGAGAAGACGACCCAAGACGGCCAGCCGAAAACAAATTCAACCGAAGATCCATCCGCGGAAGACCGAAAAAAAAGCGCAGTCGCGGCCCACCGCCGAGAAGCAAAAAAGGTCCTGCTGCTGGGACGCTGCGGCCTCTTACACGAACGGGAGGTGTTTGTACCCTGGGGTGTTACTGTGTCTGACAGGATATTTCCGGCGGCTACCTACTTGGTTGATTGTGAGCCTATCACCACACTGAGACACGAGTCAAAGAGACAAGAGGTGGAGTGAGAGAGTGAGAGAGAGCTGCGAACGGCTTTCACAGACATGCAAAAGCTTGAGGGAAAGCTTCTTTCACATCTTTCTGAGATTTCCATCTCAACCTGCCAATTCAGAAAAATCAAAGCTGTTTGGAGATCGCCCGAGAGAAGAGGGGGGGGCGCCTCTTTGTTCAGCGGATCCTCCGTGGGCTGCTCTGACCAACGATGGGAGGAGGGGGTTGTACTCCGTAATGCTACAAAGGCTGCGAGAGCTACAAGAGGCCCAGAGTGTCTCAGATGTCTCCCCTCAAAAGGCATGGCCCATTGCCCCATTACCGACTGCTCTAATGCCCACCGCCCCTGCAATGATCCTCCCGGCAATGTGTGTTGCTTATGCACACTCCCGCCCCCAAAATGGCAAAAGGCCCAAAGGCAAAATGTGATAATCCTGGCAAACATGGGGAAGGACAGCAACAACACGAAAAAAAAATTGCTCCCCAAGTCTTGAACATCGCGAGACTTCTCAAGTGTGTGATGGGACTGGCTCGTATTGGTCTCGTGCGAATTGGACTCGTGTGCCCTGTAGCTCGGGCAAATGCACTGTACAAAAGTAGGTACTTGAAAAGGCAGCTGAGCCGTTTTGCTAGGGTGCCAAGAACTCAGAACCACATTTGGAGAGTATGGAGTATGGGACTGCTAGGAATACGAGGCGCAAAAAAGTACTTTGCTCACAGCAGTGTTTTTTTTTTTAAACTTTTTTATGCGACTATTTACGCCTCCCTTTTACGAGGACGCCGACCGAATAGGCAAAGTCGATCAGCAGAGTCTGCAAACAGAGAAAAAGAAGCTAAAAAAATATAATGCTCAAGACGTCCCAGACAGGCGGCAGTGGCTTGTGCATAGGACCGTGGGAGAGGTGGAGAGGCGGGAAAATGCGCCGCGTTACCGTCATTATGACCTTGGCTTTCTTCCCTTTTCGCTTTTTTTTTCTTTTTTCTTTTCTTTTCATTTCTTTTCTTTTCTTTTTATTTTTTTTTTTTTTTTGCTTGCGGATAAAACTCAATCATTGATGGTGGCTTATGAATGTGTCACCTTGTCCCAGCTGATGATCGTTGCCATCTCGGGCAGGGAGGGGAAGGATGGGAGGAGCACGGCTCGCCACTGGAGCGCATTCCTTTGATGCTTCCATTAAGCGCAAACCACCGCTCGCGGGGCGCTTCGGCTGAGACATTAGACGGTTTTTGACCATGCTAATATGCTTCTATGACGCTGATAGAACACTACTGTTCGCGGCGAAAACGTGCTCCCAGCCCGGACTGTGCTGCCTATTCGGGAGTCTGCGAGGGTCCACAGGATGCTTTTGGCTATCTATGGCGGCGCAGCTTGCCGTAGTTTTCCGCTGTTTGAGGTTCTTCCACTTGCGTTTGCGGAAGTAGGCGTGTATGCCAGCGCGAGACAAGCGGCGATAACCTCTCTTCCACACTCACCCCCCTTCCCCCCTCTGCTGTTTTACTCTCTCGCTCACTCTTACTATGTGATACACAGAATCATACACTCATCACCGTGTCCACTGATGTCCGCTGGTGCCCACTGATGTCCACCGCTGTCCACCGATGCCCACCGATGCCCACTGTTTTCACCGATTGCGTCCGGGTCCGTCCCACGCACCACATCTTTTTTTCCCGCTCAGGAACGGCTCATCGATGATGGCCCTGCCCGTCAGAGTCCCACTTGGTGGGCTGCTCCCTCTTCCTCTCTCGCTTTGTCCTCCTGTCTTGTCATCGGCTCTTGGCTCCCAAGAGGGTACCCACCCGAGACCAACTACACATCCTAGACGTCCTAGACGTCCTATTCGTCTTGTATCTTGCGTTCTGTATGGTACCTCTCGGTATTTTCGCCTCCTGGGTTTTGCCGTCCGAGTTTTCTTTGGACTTCTCTCTATCTGGTTCCTCCCCAAGTAACCCTCCTCTCCCGTATGAGCCATTCGATTGATAAAAGGCCGACGTCCCTCCCTCCTTCGACCTGTTTGATTTCCTTTCTCTCTCATCACACAAACAAAAAAAAATAATCAACAGTCTCTCGCTTCACAGCTTCAATCTTTTTATATTGCTATTATATAATATCTCTGAAGATCTTCTTCACTTACTTTCGCTCAACAACATCTTTTTTTTTTTACAAACCATCAACCGCAAACATGCAGATGATCAAGTACGCCGCTCCCCTTGTGGGCTTCGCCTCGATGGCTCTGGCTGGTGACTTTGACGCCACCACCACTGTTGTCGTCACTGACTTCACCACCTACTGCCCCTCGCCCACCACTCTTTACTACAAGAACCAGACCCTGACGGTCACCGAGGCCACCACCCTGACCATCACTGGTAAGTAGCAGCATGCCTCGACAGCTCATGCTTTGTTTTGATTTTTCAAAATAAAAAAATTTTTTTTTTGATTATTTCTCTAACACAAATCACCAGACTGCCCTTGCACTTTCGAGGAGCACCAGCCTGCCCCCATCACGACCACCTCGTGCAGCACCATCACCAGCGGCAACGTCACCAGCACTCTGCCCCCCATCACCATCACCACCACCCCTGCTCCCACTACCAGCCTGCAGGGTCTGTCGACCGCTCACACCACCGTGATCAAGCCCTCGCCTGCCCCGGTCCCTGACACCGTCGTGACTCTGGCTACCACCAAGACTCCTGCTCCCAGCCCCAACCCCAACCCTGCCCCCAGCCCGAACCCCAACCCCAACCCTGCTCCTCAGCCTGAGCCTGTTCCTACCCAGAACACCGTCCTGCCCCCCAAGCCCAACCCTACCACCGAGCCCCCCGTCGTTGTCACCAACGCTGCCAACAAGGTCTCGGGCGCCGGTGCTCTGGGTCTGGCTGTCGGCATTGCTGCCCTGGTTCTGTAAATTAACAGTTCCATGCACGCAAAAAGGTCTCTTTTTTTCCTGGGCCAGTGATTAATACACTCGTTCAGTGACCTCTTTTATTTATTTTTTTCCATTCTACACTTTCCTTTTTTTGGGATCTGTCTTTTTTTTTTCTGCAGCAAAAAAAAATCTCCCCGCTTAATCATGGACCAACAATGATGGTGATCAAAGCTCCTTTTGGGAGGTATTTTTTCTCCTGAATTTGTTGATCTATACTTTCCTTACGGGACAGAAAAAAGAGAAACAGCAGGTGTTTATGGTCTTTTTTTTATACCCTTCTTATCCATTCCTTTGAAAACGGACCCGGCTTATTTTCATTACATTTTGGGATTTTTATTTTTTGGATTAATTTGTGGAGGAAAGGACACAGGATCACAGACAATTGTGGGCTGTCTGTTTTGTATTTTAGATATTTTAGATTAAAAACCCGGGGACGACCTGAGGGTGCTGTGCAGGATATGGCAATTGTCATGTCTTGCCGGCACATCTTCAATGACACTCCTTTATGAACTTTTGCTGTGTCTACTTTGACTGTGATTCCCGTCTCTGAATAATTATGCCAGGTTTTGACATTCGATGGAACGGGCACCATGGTCCCATGCCCTTCCTACTCTGCATATACATCTCACAGCACAGGCGTCTGCAATCCCGTTATCCAACATTATTCTTCCCCCTTTTCATACGCACATGATGTCTTAAAAAATCAGTGTATAAGATGTATAATGATATGCAACACTACAGATACAGGAGCAAATCAACAAAAAAAAAGAAAGGGAGCATAAAAGGCAAGCAACTATAAAAAAACCGACAAGGGTACAAGGTGTTTGGCAAAGGAACAAAATCGAGGCAACAACACATCCAAGCACGGACGGCCATCACTCCACGCCAGCTCTTTCTGTTCTTTTCTTTTTCTCTGTGTTTTACTCGTCAACGACCGAGGCAAACTTGTCGAGCATGGACTGCTGGATGGCCTCGTACTTTGCGACAATGACCTTCTCGCCGTCGCTGGGAACCTCAAACTTGAGGCTGCGCAGCTGGCCCTGCAGCTCCTGCGTGGCATCGCGGACCTTGGCCCAGGTCAGGCCCTGCGCGACAGCCTTTTGCGCCTCGTCGTGGAAGCCCATCATGAGCTTCATCATCCACTCCGTCTTCCAGATGGGGCAGAACTGGTCATAGTCCGAGTAGCCGTTCTGCTGCAAAAAGTCCTCCTTGATGAGCGTCGCCATGTCGAGCGTGATCTTGTCGGGGTCCGACAGCGCCGACTTGCCGACCAGCTGCACCACCTGGTCCAGCTCCTCCGAGTCGGAGAGCAGCTGCTTGATGCGGTCGCGCAGACGAGGGAAGTCGGCGTGGTCCTTCTCGTACCACTTGTCCAGCACCGTGGTGTACTTGGAGTACGACAGCGCCGTGTTGACCGACGGGAAGTGCTTGCGCTGCGCCAGCTTCTTGTCAAGACCCCAGAACACCTGCACAATACCCAGCGTCGACGCCGTCACCGGGTCCGAAAAGTCACCACCGGGCGGGCTGACCGCACCCACAATGCTGACACTGCCCTCGCGCGACGGCGAGCCCAGCGCGCTGACACGGCCGGCGCGCTCGTAGAAGCTGGCCAGCTTGGCACCGAGGTACGCGGGGAAACCTTGGTCAGCGGGCATCTCACCGAGACGGCCCGAAATCTCACGCAGCGCCTCGGCCCAGCGCGACGACGAGTCAGCCATCATGGCCACGTTGAGACCCTGGTCGCGGAAGTACTCGGCCACCGTGATACCCGTGTAGATGGAGGCCTCACGGGCAGCGACGGGCATGTTGGACGTGTTGGCAATGAGCGAGGTGCGCTTCATGATGGGCTCCTTGCGGCCCTCGACCTCAATGGTCAGCTCGGGGAAGTCCTTGAGAACCTCGGCCATCTCGTTGCCGCGCTCGCCGCAGCCGACATAGACAATGACATCGCTGTTGGAGAACTTGGACACGGACTGCGAAATGACCGTCTTGCCGCAGCCAAAAGCGCCCGGAATGGCCACCGTGCCGCCCTGCACCGAGGGGAAGAGCGCATCCAGCACACGCTGGCCGACCAGGAACGGCTGGTTGGCCGACAGCTTCTCCGTCGTCGGACGCGGCACACGCACAGGCCACGTCTGCATCATGCCGTGCTGCGTCGTCTTGCCCTCAAACTCAATGTCGAGGATCTTCTCGTCGACCGTGTACGAGCCCGCCGGCGCAATCTTCTTGATCGTGCCGCGCGCGCGAGGCGACAGCATGATCTTGTGCACCGTGATGAACGAGTTCTCGTACACAATGCCAAACACGTCGCCGCCCGCCAGGTGGTCGCCCACCTTCTTCGTCGGAGTAAACTCCCACTTCTTGGTGCGGTCCAGAGCGTGCGTCTCAATGCCGCGCGGAATGTAGATGCTCTTGGACATTTCGGAGATCGTCGCCAGCGGCCGCTGGATACCGTCGTAGATGTTGTTGAGCAGACCGGGGCCCAGCTCGACCGACAGCGGCTTACCCGTCCGCAGAACAGGATCGCCGACCTGAACACCAGCTGTATTTTCAAGTTAGCCATTGCCATCGCAAAAGAACCTTCACTTTCCATTCTCCTCCCATCACCTCTCATCATCACCCTCTTCTCTCCATCTCTCCATCCAGTCCCCCTATCGCCCGCAACATCATCACTCACCTGTCTCCTCGTACACCTGGATCGTGGCACGGTCGGCGCTGATGCGAATGACCTCACCAACCAGGTTGTTGTGGCCGACCTTGACCAGCTCGTACATGGCCACGCCTTCCATCTCCTCAGCCACCACGACGGGGCCCGACACCGAGTAGATCTTGCCAATGTGCTCCGACGACATATTGGCTAGTTGAAAACAAAAAAAAGAGGATAGAGTCGATGAACGAACAATTGGTATGCAATCGAGGGCGATGTCGCGATCGTTGCTGTCGACTGCTTGTCGATGTGAACAGAAAGATAGTACAAAGTAGTAGTGTTCTCTACGGGGAACAATTGCGAGCGATTGCCTCCCCCAAAGGACAATGCCAGGGCGGCCGCTGGGTGGGGCGTTGAGCTTCAGCGGCCTCTGATTCGCCGAAACGAGAGCTGTATCATTGGCATCCTGCCCGGCAGCCCAGTCCGTGCATTGCGCACTGTCCCGCACTGTCAAGTCATGAAATTGCCGCACTTTACAAAGCACAGCTTTTGACGGGCAGAACCACACCGCTCGCCTCTTAATCCACTGCCATACAGTGTGCTCCGCCTCCGTTTGTGCCGCTCCGTCCCCGTTCCTGTCAAATTGAAAAGGTATATCGTTTCTCATTATCGTGATGCCGATGAGCTACTTTGGTATCCAGATACAGACCAAAACAAAAGGAGGTGAGGGTTAAGCCCAACACTTCCCAAGAAGAGAAAGAGGAAAACAACAAAAAAACAAACCAAAAAAAAATATGAAAAACGAATCAACAAAACCGAACCAAAAGAATACCAAAAAAGAGGTAAGAAAAAAGGGCGGAAAAAAAGGAGATAGAAAATAAGACAGCCAATCCCAAAAGACGTAAAAAGAAATGTATAATACACAAAAACTGTCGTAGGCCGTCGTGAGACGGCATCATGCGCTGCGCATACTGTCGGCAGCTCCAGAGGCATTCTCAGTTGGAGGGAGAAGCGACTTCTCCCACTCCTTCATAAAGTCGGTGGCTGTGCGCTTCAGATTGCCGGGTCTCAGGCCTTTCAGGGCCGAGGGCCAGTTGAGATCGCCGTTCCTCGAGGCTGAAGGCGACGATGGTGTCATGGACAAGTGTTTCCTGTCCTGTTAGGCAGCTGCAGGGTGGCGGACAAAAGAGCTAGGAAAACCAAAATGTATCAACTTACTCTGGCTCGGCGTTCTCATCGCCCTGTTCCGGAATAGGCGGCACAACGGACTCGCCAGCCGTCGAGCCGCTCCATCTCGGCGACTTGACAGTCGGACTGTCCCAGCTAGACCAGTCGGCGTCGTCGTACGAGTCCGCTGGTAGCGGCGTCCAGGAAAACGGCTTGCCCTTACCCTCCGCCTTGGACGGCTTCTTGGCACTCGATCCCGAAACCGACGACTCCTTCTTGTGGCCGCTGATGCCCAGGCCGCCGTTGAGGCCGCTGCCATCGTGGCTGGCCGTCTTTGCATGCCGCGAGGACGCTGTCGGTGCGCTGCTGTGCATGTCGGTAAAGGCTCGCGAGAGCGCCGGCCGCGAATTGCTGTTGGACGGCCGGATAGTGTTTTGGTTATTAGCATCACTGCTAGCGCCGCCAACTGGGCGCATGTTGCTGTCGAC
The DNA here is from genome assembly GCA_020002355.1 of Intubia oerlemansii. Taxonomy (NCBI): domain Eukaryota; kingdom Fungi; phylum Ascomycota; class Sordariomycetes; order Ophiostomatales; family Ophiostomataceae; genus Intubia; species Intubia oerlemansii. Next base: position 31,796 of record JAGKRZ010000222.1, on the reverse strand, counting down.
GTTGCGTATCACCCCCGCGCCGTTGCTGCTGAGCTCCTCGCCCACGGCAACCTGGCGCAGGTCTTCGTAGAACGTCCAGAGAGTAGCTGTCAGGTCTCCCGCAACCTGCTTCAGACCGCCCACCTGCTGGCCAGACTGCGGCGCCCACGACGCGCGCTTCGACAGCTGCGATGCTGTCAGCGGCGCGTAACGGCCCAGGTTTTGCATAAATGGCGACTCGGGCTCCATCATGGAGACGGGTGATTTGAGCGACTCTTCGTCCGCATGGTCCTCGTGGCCAGCGCCCGCAAAAGCGGCTTCGTCGGACGTCGCCTTTGTCGGCGACAGCAGAGAAAGTGTTCTAGCGTGACCGCCACGGAAAACACGACGACGGGGTGGCTGTGTTGGCGTGCCAGGCTCAGTGACGTCAGCGCCAGACTGCTGCTGCTGCTGCTGCTGCTGTTGCTGCTGTGTCAAAAGTGCCTTTCTGCGGTCAATTTCCACGCTTCTTCTCTGGTCGGCCTCGTCCGGGGGTGTTAACGGTGTGTATGCCACCTCGGCGGCACTAGGAGGCCCCGTACGGATAGGGTTGGAGCGCATGGGCTCCGTCTTGCGGATCTCGGCCCGTTTCTTCAAGGCCTCATGGTTGGCCCATTTCTTCTTCAGCTTGGCCAAATTCGCCTCTGCGTGCTTCAGGTCCTCGCGGAGCTCGAGCACACGACGCTCCTGCGCGGCAATAGCTGTGATGAGCGAGGCCGGCTCGTCGGGGATGACAATTGGATTGACATCAACCTGTGAGACCGGAAACAACGGCACAGTGGACGACGTGGGAATGGGCCGCGAGGGGTATGCTGATGGAGGAGCAATTGGCAGCGTAAGAGACAAGCGGTTGGAGCGTGATGCTGTCGACGCCGACCGCGACGGACGGTTGTCGGGCGTCTCGCTCGGGGTGTCCGTGGTGACAGACGCATTGTCGGCATTGGCGCCAATCTTTGGCGTCACCAGCGACTGGAGAGCAGGGGGCGTCGAGGCGCGCGTCAGGTTCGGTGCCGATGTCTCGCCCGAGACGGACGATTTGCTTGATGACTGCGTGCGTTCATCAGACGAGGACAGTGACTCGTCGCGGCTGCTGCTATCGGTTGACGGCTGCTGCTGGCGGTGCTTGCTGCTCGCGGCAGTGGCCTGGGCCGGCGCAGCAGCCGCACCAGAATGCAAGTTGTCGTCGGCAGAAGTCATGGCTGCAGTCAATGCAGGAAGTGGTGGTGGTGCAGCTGGTGCAGAAGGTGCCGTGAGTCCAAATAGCCGCTGAGCAACGGCCTCGTCAATGGCGTTGTGCAGACGCAGGGCTGGCCGGCGACGGGTGGGAGCAGCTGCAGAAGCAGCAATAAACCGGTCAATGGTCGATGCCGAAAGTGACGAAACAAAGGCCGCGGCCGCCGGTTTCTTAATTTGCGCACAGCGCCAGCGCCGTTGGCGGTATTGACGGGAAGGAGGGGACGTCGTTCTCCGGGCAGTGGCAACGACGAGTGAACGGCTGCGTCGGATGCAGCGGTGGTGGGTGGCAATGTGCTGGGCAGAGGCAGACGTCGAACAAATCTGGAAGAGGAAGCCGGTCATGAAGACAGACAGTGACGAAAAAAAGGGCCAGAAGGAGAAAGAAAGAGACAAAAAAACGGTACTCGGGCAGCCGATTTAGTGTCGGGTGGCTGGTGGCTCTCCCGCTTCGATGCTGGTACTTGGTTGTTCTTTTTCCCCTTTTTTTTAATCTCAGGAGGCCAGGCTCTGCAACTTCATTGGCAACGGCGTCGCGGCCACACTGTGAGGGCTCCGCCGCTGCTGCGAAAAGGGTGGCCTGCGCCCACAGTCTAGCTCAGTTGGGCAAGGGGCGATGGGCAACAACCGAATGGCGGGGACTCGCTCTCGAACAGCGGCAAAATGCAGCAGAATAGGGGGGTCCGGGTTGCAGTGGGCACGCCGTCTCAGGGCAAGATTGCAGTATTGCCCAGGGTCGCAGGTAACATGGAGACGGCGCCTGGGGTTGGAAATGAGACTCTCGCTGGCAGTGTTTCAAAGCCTGGATGCTGTGGACACAAGATGCAAAGAAAAACAGTGTCGAAAGAGATGCAAAATATATCCTTGGTGACCGTGCGTCGAATGCTGGTTCTGCGTGACAAAACAACAAAAGAGTGCGATGGAGCGTATACAATGGCGGTAATGGATGCGGCGGATACGCTGACGCGGAAAATAAAAGAGAAAATATATATATCGAGTTAATAACGACTGTTGAGCACTGAAACCTGCGTGCTGTATGGAGTTTGATCAGAGGACTCGACGAGTGGGTGGACAGGGGGGGTGGCGTTGAGACGCGCGGCGGGCGGATGCAGTTATGCTGAAGATGATGGAGTGGATGGAGACGTGAACGATGTTGAAGAGTGCAAAGTTTTGAGGCTGAGAATGGACGTAAAAGGACGGAAATCAGAGATGCGGGCGGGCCTCCCTTAAACACTGGCTTTCTGTTGTTTTCGGAAAGAGCGATTAATTTTGTTGGGAAAGTACGTCGCATGACATCGTGCACCGTCGCGCTCTTGCTGCATTTGTGATGCGCAATGCGCGCATGCCTCTGCATTGCAGAATGTACACAGGTACCTCGTGCTCCAGCACTTTTGTTTTGGTCCCTGAGATTGTCGCAGGCTAGCAGTGTCCACTGCCACGGAAACCACAGAAACCGCAACTAAATGCCCCATTCTTGCGTGTGCCGGAAGGCGCCAGGGGCCTAGCGCCGGTAGCGCCTTCTATATTCAACACCATACTCCGTAGAGAACTGCAGGCCGGCACCTTGTCTCCAAATTAACGACGGCAGGAGCGATGCGCAAATTGAAGGGATGAGATGCCGAGATGAGTGACCACGGCAATCATAATGAGAGAGAAAGAAAGAGAAAAGGGATGAATATGGGTGTTGTTTATGGAGTATGCACGTACGAGTATTGACTGCTCGGCATACCCCCCTCGCCTCGAAACAACAAAAGAACCATGGTTTTCCTTTCCTCGAGATAATTTACTCGACCCTAAATATCATGACATATCACATGCCAGTCCGAAACACACCATACCATATGCGCCGTTGTGCAAGACTTTTATGCTTCATCCATTAGGTGAGACTGCCTAGGGGAAAGTATCGAGAGGCAGGCACACAATGCACCGAGTATTTTGGTGTCCCATGTTGGGCGATATTGTGTTTTGCGATGGGATGTCGTAGGTGTAGGTTCCAATGGATAATATAGGTACGGTGCAATACGAAGAGGTGCACTGTCTAACGTACTGTGCCCATGAAATGGAGCCTGCCAGTTCCCCACAATTGAATTTACGCGACTGCCAGAAACACACGCGACGTGCCTCGCGCCTGCCGTGTCAGCCTCGTCGTCAACCGCGCGCTCAAAGCTCTTTGGCAAATCATTTCCCCCTCCTCATATCATCACGGCGCCGCGTCCGCCCACACTGATCGACACGGCATCAATGTCGTCGGCGCTCTGCCCAGGGCCGGTGCAATGAACGGCTCCGAGGCCTACGACGACTACGGGTCGCCGACACAAGTCAATGAGAACCGCAGCTACGACCGATATATCGATGCCGCCTCGATTCCACCAACAGATCTTCGCACGACACAAGAGCAGGGCGGTGCCAGCATCGACTTTCTCGACCGCTCCCTTGGCGACCACGAGTCTGGCGCTGTCAATTTTGGTTCCCTCAGCTCGGCGGATTGCCTGGAGCCATCGTCCTCCGCCGGTGACTTTGGCCACGATGCTGCGAACCAGGCCGACGAGGATGTGCCCAATCCTCTGCTTAATGCTCTGGCACCAGCCACGCCTGCTCCGCCAGTGAACCCGTTTGCAGGCAAATTCCGGACACCTGCCCTCTCGCAGCTCTTTGCTGAGACACCTGGGTCGGCGGTGGGCAATGCGCAGGCCAGTCCGACATCGTCACGCCCATCGCCATCCGATATACCAAACATGATGATGGCTTCGGAATCGCAGTCGTACTCGGTCGTCCGCATGAGTTTTCCTGCGAACTTTGGTGAGACACCTCTGCCTGCGCCCATGTTTGACGCTATCGGAACGTCGTCGACGGTATCCCGCTTCGAGTCGCGAACGCCACTTGCGCGGACAGAAGAGAGGCTTGGCCAGCAGCTTGATTCACGACAGCAGCCGCCGCAATCCAGTCCCCTGCGATCAAAAAAAATGCCACCGGGTGTGCCTCCGCCTTCTACGGACGAGGATAAGTCGATTCTTATATCCGACGATAGACAGCGCGCTGCATCGGACCCTCCACCTGGACAGGGTATGCCAAACCCGGGCGCTGCCGTCGACGACAACGAGGAGGAGAATAGCAACAATGATAACAAGGACCACGAAAACGGCACTGTCGTTGAGAAGGAGGCTTCTTCCAAAATCTCCATGCCTGGGCCAACGTTCCAGGGCGACATTGTCGAGGTTCCGGCATCGACCAGAAAGGAGGACTTTTCATCCGAGCAGCAAGGACTGTCCTTGCATCGCTCATTGAACGCGCGCTTGGCCAGCGCACTCGAAACGCCTGTGCCTGCCAACAGGGCATTGACCGTCATACCCGCTGCAGCGTCTGTCCCAGGCGAAGAGGGGGGCAAAGAGGCAAAGATAGATCGCGAACCTCATCCTAGCAGGTCAGAAAGCGTCTATGAGGACCTCAGCTTTCCCCAGTCTTTGATCGACGCATATGGGCCGAAGAGTCAGCAGGGAGCAAAAACTCCCTCATCCAACGCCGTGTCGTTGCCAGAGATTGCCCAGACTGTGACGCGTACTTCTAGACGAGGCAGTCAGCTGCCACGAAGCAGCCTCAACGACAGGGAGACCATCCCAGAGACAAGCCCGGCAGGAAAGCGGTTGTCACAGGTGTCTAGAAGCCCCATCACCATTTCCTCTGACGCACCAGAAATGGCCACCATGCCTCCGCCCAACCTGTCTGTTGCTGGATCGGAAGCTGAAAAGGTCCGCTTACCGGGGGGTTCACAAGATCTCGGCACTCTCCCCGCCACCCAGCATCATAAAATACCACGGCAAACGGAGACAACTGTACAGCAAGAGACCGATGCAGAAGTGAATGCTCCGTCATCATCACCGCCTCTTCCCATTCCCAGCTCCACCCTGCCTCCTCCGGTCCAACGACCGCCCGAACGCCCGCTTGAGCTGCCACCATCTCCGAGTGAGAGGCAACAGCAGCCTGCGAAAAAGCGGGGGAAATATCCGAAGGGGTACCGGTCTCGCCAAAAGAGACTGGCCACGGCCGACTCTGTGGCAGAGACGGCTGACATGTCAGCAGTATCAAGCCTGAGCAGCCTTTCGACGCCAACACAACTGTCGCGGGAGGCCACCCCAATCACAATAGCGGCGGCGGAGGATAGCGATACAGCTCTCAGCGTCCAAGACGTGAAAGATGCAACTGCAACGCATGGCGTGCCAGGCGTGCCAGCGGCCAATGGCGTGGCCACATATGATGTAGATACGACAGATGGAGACGAAACTCCCCGAAAACGGCGTCGGCCATTACGAGGTCTTGCCGTGTCGCCTACAAAGGCAGAGCAGCGGCCGACTTTTGCAAAAAGTGCGGCCAGTAGTCGACGAAGTCTTGCACCATACCCGACCGGCTCGCCAGACGAGCTGGCGTCCTCGCCAGCACCATCGGCTGCGTCTCCCACAGCGATGCCGGAGCGGCGCACCCGTAACAGCCGGAGCCTTGCGCGCTCGGCCAGTATGCGGCAGGCCGCCACGCGTGCGTCGGTCTCTATCCGGCTCGAGTCGCCGGCAGTACGGGGAGGCATTTTTGCGGGCATGCTCTTCTCCGTGTCGATCATGGGACACGCACACAATAGTCACGACAGCGACGCTGATAAGCGCAGGCCCGAAAAGTTTCGTGGGGAGAAACGCCCTGAGAAACACGCTGAAGCGTTGCGTGCCGGCATCATCAAGGAAGGCGGGCAGATTCTCGACGACGGTTTCGACGATTTGTTCCCGTCGCCTCCCTTTGTCAGTGTCACATCTCGCCTGCAAGCGCTGCAACGGTCTACATCGACTGCAGCAGTAGACGGCAGCCAGCTGGCCCTGCGCAAAAAGTATGGCAATACGGGATTCACGGCCATCATCTCGGACCGACACTCGCGAAAGGGCAAGTACATGCAGGCGCTGGCCCTGGGCCTGCCCTGCTTGGCAGACCGCTGGGTGACGGCATGCCTCGAGAGCGGTACGCTTGTGGACTGGTCACCCTACCTGCTGTCGGCTGGCGAGTCGTCTTTTCTCGGCGGTGCCATGCTATCGCGCAGCCTTACGCCATTCGACGCAGTGACAGCACGATTGGCCGACATGGTTTGCCAGCGTCGCGTCCTGCTCGAAGGCGTCACGATTCTTGTGCTCCTTCTCAAGGGTGCTGCTGCGTCAAAGACCAAAGATGCCTACATCTTTCTGATGCATGTCCTGGGCGCCAGCTTGTCGACGGCGCAGGGCGTCCAGGACGCCAGAGAGCAGCTGCGTGCCATGGAGCATGCCGGCCAGCCTTTCGACTGGATCTATACCGACGACGAGACTGCTGCCGAACGTGTTTTTGGCGGCGGCAGCAGCAGCAGCACTACTGCTACAGGCCGGTCAGCTGCAAGAAAGCGCAAGCGCCAAAGTTCAGCTGTCCATGAAACCGCCAGCAACGACCAAGAGCCTGCCCCAGCAAGGGTCCGCATCCTCCACGACGAGCGTGTCATTCAAAGTCTCATTTTTGGACAGTTTATTACACAGGAAAACTTGGATGAGTGAAAGTTTATTGTATAGTAAAATTGGGCGGTTCTGTATCATTTTTTGAATAACGAAAAGGGGGTTTGGTTTAGGTGGTTATGCTATTGGCGTTTTGGAGCATCGATAAACTCTGGAATTATAGGGGGTTTTTTTTTTCTTTATCTGCAATTGACAGTAAAATATTTTATAAATTATACAAACGGCCACCCATGTTCTTATTTACCTACTGTCCGTTTAATAAAAAATGCTATTGAAATTGGATTAGGTAGGTAGGTACCTACCTTGGTACCTAAATGGACGAAGGATTCGGGAAAAGGAGAGTGTCAGGTAGGTATATTATATATATTAATAAAAATAAAAATAAAAATAAAAATAAAAATAAAAATAAAAATAAAAATAAAAATAAAAATAAAAATAAAAAACAAGGAGAAAGAGAAAACATTCGACAACAAATTGCGAGGTCATGGATAGTGCTTGCCGGTGTTATCATGTTACTATTTTATTTCATTTTATAGATGGGCTTTATCTAGATTAAACCTTCATTAATACCCGTATGCATATATGCATCCTCTTTTATTGAACTCCGTATCACTCTGTACGTGGCCGTTTGGCCTCACTTCCGTCACCATTCAATACTGCGGGAGCCGCGTCGCTTGTTTGTGTGCTGTCACCAGCAGCGGCAGACCCACCCGCTGCAGCAGCCGCAGCAGTTGACGCTGCAGCCTCTTCATCGCCCGCCTCGGCCTCGTCTCGTCCTCGCACCCGGCCAGCACCTTCGCCGAGACTGCCACCACGGCCGCGCCAGTTTCCATCGTCATCGAAGAACTCATGCGCATTTTCGGCAGTGATCCAGCCACCGCTGCCAGGCATGGGCGGGGGCAGGTCGGAAGCGACGACGGGCGCAGCTTCTCCTCGTCTTCGGAAGACGCCGCGGAACCCCTCAATGGGCTCCAGGCCGTTGCCATCGGCCGACTCTAGCAAGATGCCACCCTCGCCCTCCTCGCCCTCGTCATATTCATCCTCATACCACTCGCCATCCTCGTCGCCGTCTGTGCCGTTGCCTTGCCGGAAAAAGGAAGGGTAGGCATCTCCGTCATCCTCGTCCTCACCACCGAAGCGGTCCGGGTGCAGATCAGCACACGCTGAGATGGCATCAAACAGTTTCGATGCCTCCGAGACCGTGCCTTCTGCTTCCTCAGCGGGTGCTCCAGCTGGTACGACAGTCAGCTCGATTGTCTCGGGCTCATCGTCGCCGCCGCCGGCACCAGCCAGTTCGAGCTGCATGTAAATCGTCGGGACGCGGCGGTTATCGGTCGTAAAGGCCGACTTGATGGCATGGAGACCAATGACAGGATACGGCAGGGCAATACCACAGCCGGCAGCAGGGCTGAAGAGCGTGAACGTGCTTTGTCGCCAGTTAGCATATGTGCTTGCTCCACGCCTTTTCTGTTTTCAAAACCTCCATAAAAGCCCAACTTACTCTGATCCCACAAAGAGGTCCACCGTCTCCTCCACCATGTCATCACGAATGATGGGCCAAGGCGAGTCGGCCGTCGGGGCTGCCGATGACGCCGTAGCGCCCCATGGCATTTTGGAGCGGTTCTCGGTGCTCACGTATGCGCGCGCTCCTGCGCGGTGGTAGTACAGGACGGGGGGGCCATCGAAAAAGGAGGCGGGCGTTCGCGACTCGTGTTCATCACGAGGGGTGTACGCGTCAATGGAAGGTGCTGTCCGCAGAATGGTCGGCACAGCAGGTGCGGATGGCTGAACGGCGGCCATGTTGGGAAGGCGCAATATGATGCAGGTTTGTCGTTCCACGGAAGATTGCCGGCCTATGTACGGAGAATAAGGTTATCGCGCAGCCTGTCTTGAATACGCGTAAAAATGATGGTCGGATACGCGGAAAACAAGGAAGAGTTGATTGGGGCGTCAGAATGTCAGAAGGTGTGCTATGTGTCGGCAGTTGGCCCAGCCAAGTAACTCGTATGCATCGTACAGGCGGCTCCAGTTGCTTCAGACCCCCATCATCAAATCCTTCGGCAACAGCTTGGGGAGCTCCCCCCTCCCCTGCCCACACGATCTGCACCAAGGTGCTGGGTACGTACCATGTGCGCATATGAAACGTGATCTATCACGTGCAAATAAATGCGGCAAAATGTTAAAATGTGGGCCTTATTCGAGGACGAACACGCCACTTTGTACGCGGACTCGTGAGAAATGCTCTGCTTCTGTTCCTGAGGTCCACTTTTATCCTATGCAACCTGCCGAAAAAAAAGTAAACAATAGCGTGGGCAATTTCGTTCATACCCGTACAGCCGACAAGGGCCCTTGCATGTGCCTGCCCCTTTTCTCCACCCACGCCAAGAATGATCTGTCCCGTTGTTCTGTACGGAGTAGTACATTGCTGAGTTTCTTTACGCGTATCCGGGATTTAAAGTTGCGACAGACGTCTTCTTTTACGCGTATCTAGCATCGTGTCGAGGTCCATCGAGCTTGCACACCTCTATTCTTCTTCAATTCGCTCCTTCCTGTGCCAGTTTTGCATCAAGTTTAGCTCCGTCGTTCCTTCCTTTCGACGAATTTTGCCCGCCGCTCCTTCCTCTTTCTGCAATTGCTACGCCGCAAACTCCGTCGCACCTGCCCGTTTCTCTGCAAAAGGGGCCTTGCTCTTTCCTGCTCGGGTACGATACGCGGATACTCATATGCACACATTGTGCTACTTTCTTACTATATAAGAATCGTGAGATACGCTCCTCATCTCACTCAACTCATCATGTCCTCTAGATATTCATTGCGACAGACACCCAGGTAAGAGGCGACCCAGTTCACTTGCCGCTGCCTTTCCCCCCTTTTCAGTCCGCCCTCTTTCCCCCAAACCCTCCTTCACTGCATCCGAAGTTCTCTAACAGTCTCTTCTTCCATCAACAGGAAAAAGGAGCTTTTTGAGGGCATGGTTGAGACGCCTGCCACTCGTACTCGTTCACGCAAATCACTCCCCCCGCAAGACGCCTCCGAAGCCGAAGACACGGCCACTACAACTGCTGCTGCTTCGCCTACAAAAAAGCGTGGTGTTGGCCGTCCCCGCGTTGCCAAGTTCGTCGAGCACATTGACGAGACCGACGAAATCGACGAGAAGAAGCCCAGCAAGATCGACATGGATTCCGGAAAGCTTCGCGCTGCCACCAATGGCGGCCAGCCGGCGCCCATCTACAGCAAGTCCAAGACGGACGAGCCCGTCATCAAGACGGAGCACGCCGTCGACGGCTGGAAGCCTGGCGCCGACCACCGCATTGACTACTCGGGCCACAAGGAGTTTGGTGGCTCGGCCGGTGTTCTTGCCATGATGATCGGCTTCCCCACCCTCATGTACTACATGTGGGCTGGTGCGACCTACTACGACGGCGGTTTCCCCCGTCCGGCCGAGGGCCAGTCCATGGCTGAGTTCGCCCAACACATGGGCCACCTCGTCTACACGGGCGCGTTCCCCTCGCTCAAGGCCTGGACCATCTACTGGGGCTTCCTCATCTTTGAGGGCGTCTGCTACTGCCTCATGCCTGGCATCTGGGGCTACGGCAAGCCGCTGCCGCACCTGAACGGCCAGCAGCTGCCGTACTACTGCTCAGCCTACACCAGCTTCTACTTCACCATTGCTCTGGCTGCTGGCCTGCACGCTTCGGGTCTTTTCCCGCTCTACACGTTCATTGACGAGTTCGGCCCTATCATGAGCGTTGCCATCATCTCTGGCTTCCTGGTCAGCATTGTCGCCTACATCTCGGCGCTGCTGCGCGGTGCCCAGCACCGCATGACTGGTGCCCCCATTTACGACTTCTTCATGGGCGCTGAGCTCAACCCCCGCATGTTTGGCATTCTCGACTTCAAGATGTTCTTTGAGGTCCGCCTGCCGTGGTACATGCTCTTCCTCCTCTCGTGCGCCGTTGCCGCTCGCCAGTACGAGCGCTACGGCTACGTCACCGGCGAGATTGGCTTCCTGGTTATGGCGCACTTCCTCTACGCCAACGCCTGCGCCAAGGGTGAAGAGCTCATCATCACGACCTGGGACATGTACTATGAGAAGTGGGGCTTCATGCTCATCTTTTGGAACATGGCCGGTGTGCCGCTGTCGTACTGCCACTGCACCCTCTACATTGCCAACCACGAGCCGGCCGAGTACGCCTGGAGCAAGCCCGCGCTGGTTGCTCTCTACGCCTCTTACCTCTTTGTCTACTGGGTCTGGGACAGCTGCAACAGCCAAAAGAACCGCTTCCGCGCGGCCTCGCGCGGCACCCTTGTCCTCCGCAACACCTTCCCCCAGCTGCCGTGGCAGACGCTCAAGAACCCCCGGACGCTCAAGACCACAACGGGCGACGACATCCTGGCCGATGGCTGGTACGGCCTGGCTCGCAAGGTGCACTACTCGTGCGATGCCTACTTTGCCATCTGCTGGGGTCTGATTTGCGGTTTCAACAGCCCGTTCCCCTGGTTCTACCCCTTCTTCTTCTGCTGCATGATTGCCCACCGTGCAACCCGTGACATTCAGCGTTGCCGTCTCAAGTACGGCGAGGCCTGGAAGCAGTACGAGAAGCAGGTCCCCTACCTGTTTATCCCTGTAAGTTATATTTCCCCTTTTTTGTTGTTTTTCTCTTGTTTGTCTCAGTACCTGCATACGTGTCATGATCTTGTCTCTAACAACCTGTAGTACGTCATCTAAACGCCTTCAATTTGGGAACCTTCTGCCCAGTAGCAGCAGCTAGTCCCGCCCCCTTACCTTCATTTCCTTTTTTTGTCTCATTCGCCACCGGGCAAGGCCCAGGTCTGGTTAAACATATATTCGTTTTGAAGCTTTTTTTAAACTACACCTTTAATCTGGTATACGGCATTCGGGGCCGTTATGCTTGGGCCCTTAATATTTCTTGTATTATATTTTTGCACTCTTTGGTTTCCTTTTGCCTCCCTGTCTCTCTTTTTTCGAATTTTCTTTGATTTCTTTGTTTATTTTGTCAATGTAAATTGGTGTGCACGGGGGAGGCTATTGATTACAGAAAAGTGTGAAGACTCGGATTTAATGCTTCCAGTGTTCTATACCTACATAGACCGAGGAAAACGAAAGACGACTACGGACGATAAAGATCTTTTTCACTCCTCACATCCTGTTTTTGGATATTTAAGAAACATCTATTATTCCAAACGGTTATGAAAGCCAAGCGCGAAAAAGGAAACGCACGGAAAACAATGACAAAGGAAGCAGCGTAGAGGAAAAGAAAAACCATTATAATGCAAACAATAGTACACGTTCTGCATGGAGCGACCTTCTTGGGAACTCCAATGCAAAACTAGATAGATTTAGACAGAGACGCAAAAAGGAAAAACAGAAAAAGATGAGAAAATGACAACAGCCTATAAAAAAACCGCAGAAACCCGTAAAGTGTTCCATACCGCCCAGCCACATTGGCTCGACGATAAAGAATATGCAATCGCCGCCCCCTCCTCGTTCTTTGACAGTTCGGTCGTTGATCTGATGGTGCTGATGTGTTTTGTTGAGTCTAAGCGTATTGGATGGAGTATATTGGGCAGTGCCATCGCAACACGTCAGAACCTAGCACCGTCGTTGAATGTTCGTTCCGCGTTGTTTGTCGTCTAGGTGAGCGCTCTAAAAGCAAAACGCCCAGCCTCGCAGGAACGTGTCGATGCATGGCGCATTTAGCAGGAGATGTTGAGCGAGGCCTTGGAGTTCATGAGCAGGGCAACAATGAGACCGTACAGACCTGGAATGGAGGTTAGTAAATGGCACACGGATTGTGATTCAAAGGAAAGTAGGGGGAAGATACGCACCCAGAACCTCGGCGAAAATGAGAATCAGAATCATGCCGACGAAGAGTCTTGGCTGCTGGGCGGTACCACGGACACCGGCGTCACCGACAATGCCGATGGCAAAACCGGCAGCCAGACCGGCCAGACCGACGGCCAGACCAGCACCGAGCTGGATGAAACCCGTGTACAGAGCGTACTCGTTCTGCTTCAGGTTGTCGGAGATGAGGACGGACACAACGAGACCGTAGATACCAATGATACCAGCCATAATGACGGGAACAATGTCTGGGGGAGCAAGTCAGCGATGGAGGTCGAACGGCAACACGATCGGAAGGAAAAGGACGCACTCTTGACGATCAGGTCAGGGCGGAGGACACCCATGGCAGCAATGCCGACACCCGACTTGGCAGTGCCGTACGAGGCACCCAGGCAGGTGAAGACAATGGCTGCAGTGCAGCCCATGGCACCGAAGAAGGGCTGTGTATGTTAGTCGAGCTTGTAGACACGCAGATTGATAACGCTAATCAAAGTTGATGATGCTGTTGATGGTGTTGCTGATGGATGCTGATGGTCGAGGCTGATGATGCCGAGGTGATGATGACGCGACGGAATTGACGCGCTTGACAGCACGTCGTCGTGCTCGGCCATCCGGCACATCAACAGTCGTGTATATGCATCAGGCAATGAGGCCGGGGAGAATACTAACCGCGTAGACGGGGCTAGAAGTAGAAAACCAATGTCAGAATACGATGCGCTTGATCAAAAGAAGCTCTACCCGAGCTCGCCCGGGCCAAACACTCGACCAGCATTCGCTAGGCAGCCACAAGCGCGTTGGCCTGCAGGCGCACAAGCGTGTCGGCCAGCTTGCCGGAGCAAATAGAAGAGAACAAGACATACCACAGGTCGCTAGACATTTTGACGGATGTGAGTGACAAAAAAAAGTCGAGATGGAAAGTGAGTGGTTGAGAAAAGGAGCGGTGCTGGCAGGAGCTGCGCTGCAAAGCAATAGAGGGCGGACGCGACGAAAGGCGACGGGACGTCGAATGAGAGAAAAGGCTGTCGGAGCTATTGGAGAGCTGTCAGGGCTGCTGAGGAAGCTTCGAAAGCGTGGACAAAGCCAAGAAGCGATGGAAAAAGGATGGTTGACGGCGTTTGGCGATGGAAGTTGGATGGAGGCGTGTCGCTACGGGAAGCTGGGAAAGAGAGGGAGGACAGGACGAGGCCTTTTTGGCTGGCGAGGTGTTTTCTCCTGGGCGGCAGGGGCGCGGTAGGCCAATGGGAAGGCGCGATGTGATCCATTACCAGCGAATCGGATTAACTATTTCGCAGCTCTGCGACCCACTTTATCGCGTCCTTTGGCCAATACAAGTGGAGCCTTTGAAGCAGGAACAGTACGAGTACTCCGTAGAGCAGGCCGCGGAGCTGTCTTCGCAGTGATAGCAGTGATTGTACTGATTGCCGTGATTCAGTGCTCCGTATACTTTGGCGCAGTGATCTTTGCAGGTTTTCAATGTGCTCCTATGCAGCATTGATGCAGCGGAACATCGGGGATAAGCCGCCGTGTCGTAGAGACTGAGCAGGCAATCTCACGCGTGAGACCATGTCAACGCACGGCCCAAGTGCATACAGAGTATATGCTGCTTAGAGAGACGTACTTTTCGACCGTAGCCATTTTGCGAAGTACAGAGTATATAGATTTCAACACAGACCTGCCAAAGCATTGCAATCTGCCATCCCAAGTCACAATCGCGATCGCATCACCTCGCATCGCCCGAAACGTGCGATAAGATAAGGTACGTCATGCTTTTGGCCGTTTCTCCAGGAATGGAAGGCGCAAAGCATGCAGTCCCGTTGCTCCTTCCTCCTATCGCAGGCCTGGTCCCTACCGCGTGCCCCGCTAACCTCACTTGTGATATGCAGCTTCCCCAATTCGCAAAACAGAAGCTTTGACCGACGTCTCGTGGCGCGCTTTCCGCTGGTGCGTACTCTTTACGCGGCTCGCCCCTTCCCTGATTATCGGCAGAAAGACACCAATTCGGCAGGAGCTACGAGAGCGCAAGGGGATACACAAAGCAACTGCAGCATACGCAACGCGCGTTCCTTCCCCGGCAGCACATATCTTTTACACGCCTCAACCTCTTGTCTAACAAAGGAGCCGCTAACGCGGCCTTTGAACCCCTGGAATAATTTTTTTTTTAAAAAAAAAAAAAAAAAAACAAACACAAGGAGCACCCAGTCCCCCGATAGCCCGCAGCTTTCGCCGTCGACAATGCCCGGCCTTGCCCGGAAGATTCTCATTTGTGCCGCTGTTGACGGCCTGCTCATTCACCCTCTTGCCTCCAAAAAGGACCAGCGCCCGGCCGCGTCGGTCAAGGTTCGCTATGGCGATGCCGTTCTTGTCCCAGCATCGCGAGATATAGCTGCCGAGGCAGCGAAGCCCGTGCCGAGCTTTGAAGCTTTTGGCATTGTTGGTAGGTGTTTCTTTTTTGGTGTTTCTTCGTATGCGGCTCGCATTGAGACATGCATTCTCTAACCGTCCTTAGGCCTGATGGTTGTGTCGAGGTATAGCTACCTTGTCTCCATTACAAAACGAGAGCTTGTGGCAACAATTCGCGGAAACCCAGTCTATGTCGTCACAGAGGTGGCTCTTACACCATGTGCATCGTACAGCGAGGCCCAGTCATCGGTCGAGTCCACAGCAGAGCACCTGAAGGAGCGGCGTCCAGGCGACTTGACCGACGATGACAGCGACAGTGACGGCGATGGCGACAGCGATGCTGGTGGCTCAATGCACTGGGATGACGTCGCCGATGAAGCCAATTCCGCGTCCCGGGGGCAGGAAGCCAGCAACACCATTGCCGAGGATGTTATTTCGCGACGCGGGAGCTATGGCCGCTTCGCGCAACGGTGGTTCAGCCGGAGTGGCTGGATGCAGGAGCAGAAGCGCATGATGGGCCTGACGGGTGATAAAGATCCAGCACCGGCCATCGAAGAAGAGACAGCTGTCTCGTCCGAGGCAGATGAAGCGTCAGCCGGGCCAGCTGACAGGAAGCATGGCGACACATCAACAGCGACGGTTGCAGCTGCGGCGCCGGCAACAGGAGGAGAAGCGCCCACAGATCAGCCATCCGAGTCAGAGACGTCTCAACCAAAGACGCCAGCTGTCGGTACGGCAGGTCTTCCGGACGACCGTGCCGTGGCCAGCTTGCTTCCACGGCTACTACGCACGACGCAAATGTTCTTTGGAGCTTCGCGCGCCTTCTACTTTTCGTACGACTACGACATCACTCGCAGCCTGTCAAAGCAGCCAAAGGCACCGCGTGATGACCTTCCCCTGCACAAACTAGTGGATGACCTCTACTTTTGGAACCGGCATGCCATTCAGCCGTTTATAGACTTTGGCTCTGACGCCCTGTCTCTGCCGTTGATGCAGGGCTTTGTGGGCCAGCGCACGTTTGTTGTCGACAGCGATCCTCCACAGGTGGACGATGTTGGCAAGGACTCCGTCGAGCTAAGTGACTTAGCCTTGCGACGTGCGAGCATGAGCGTTGAGCTGCCGCGTGCAACGTCTCCCAAGCCCGACAGTGGCGTCCGCACGCCCTCGTCCAACGCCGGTGACGAGCCGCGCATATCTGAGAGGCAATTCGACGTCACTTTGATTTCTCGCCGGTCCGTCAAGCGTGCCGGCCTTCGGTATATGCGGCGCGGTGTCGATGAAGATGGCAATGTTGCCAATACGGTCGAAACTGAGCAGATCCTGTCGCCGTCCGTGGTCAACCACTTGCCATCCGCCGACTCACAAATCCTCCAGATGCCGCTCCCGGGAGCGACAAGCAAAACTTACTCATTCGTCCAGATGCGCGGCAGCATCCCTCTCTTCTGGACGCAATCGCCTTACTCGCTGAAGCCTGTTCCAGTCATCCAGCACTCACTCGAACTCAACTACGTGGCTCTCAAAGCACACTTTGACCAGCTCCGCCGCGAGTACGGCAGTCTTCAGGTGGTTAACCTCGTCGAGAAGCATGGAGTGGAGTCGTCGCTGGGCACTCAATTTGAACGTGGGTTGCAACGGTACAACGACGAGGCTACTACACCCAATACACCGACCGACAAGGGTGGTGATACGCTGCCTTTTGAATGGTTCGACTTCCACAAAGCGTGCAAAGGCATGAAGTTTGAAAACGTCTCACTGCTTCTCGGAAAGCTCGCCAAGAAAATTGAGTACTTTGGAAGCACTGTCGAGGAGGAGACGGGTCTGTCTTCATCGACGGGAATCTCCGGCACTGCTAGCCCAGCGAGCGGCAATGGCAGCAGCAGCATTGGCACAGCCGCCTCGGCACAGCGCACTTTGGTCCAGATGCAAAAAGGCGTTCTGCGGACCAACTGCATGGACTGTCTGGACCGCACAAACGTGTGCCAGAGTTCATTCGCCAAGTTTGTGTTGGATCAGCAGCTCAAAGAGCAGGGCTTTGACATGGCCGTGCAGCTCGACCAGGAGAATGCGTGGTTCAACACACTCTGGGCCGACAACGGCGATGCCATCTCCAAGCAGTATGCGTCGACAGCGGCCATGAAGGGCGACTACACCAGAACACGCAAGCGAGACTACCGTGGCGCTCTCACGGACGCTCGTCTGTCACTGACGCGTTTCTTCAACGGGTATGTGTTACTTGGCATTGCGGACTATAGGCTATTTATGGATTTTACAGGCTAACTTTGAATAGCATCGTCAACGACTTTTTCCTGCAGACCACAATTGATTTCCTTCTGGGAAATGTGACGGATAAGATTTTTGATGAATTTGAGGCCAACATGATGACCAAGGACCCAGCAATGTCCATGCAAAAGATGCGCGAGCAAGCCATTGACCTCAGCCAGCGGCGGGTGGTTGCTGACGAGACGGAAGAGTTTGTTGGCGGCTGGACGCTACTGGCTCCGCTTGACGCCAACATGAGCTTGACGGCACCGCCACTAGAAGAAGTTGTGCTGCTGCTGACGGACGTGGCGCTGTACCTGTGCCGGTTTGACTGGAACCTTGACAAGGTGTCGTCATTTGAGCGTGTCGATCTCGGCCACATTGACAGAATCACTGTCGGCACGTACATTGTGTCAACGGTGTCACCGATGCAGATGGACGAGGCGCGCAATGTTGGTCTCGCCGTGTCGTACCGGCCCGGCCGTGATGACATCCTCCGTGTCAACACACGCTCGCTATCGAGCATGCGTCTTGACGAGCACGACAAGGACAAGGCGGTTGAAGAGGAAGGGGCCCTGCTGGCGTCAAGCTTTGCTAGCTTCTTAAGCCTTCGGCCGGCATCGCCTCCTGCCAAGCGCCTGGCATTCAAGGCACTTTATGCCGATACCGCCCTGGCCACATCGGCCAATGCAGCTTCTGGCGCCAACGTTGTGCGGCAGACGGAGAAGGAGCAAGTTGCATCGATTGCCAGTGAGATTGAGCGCCTTGTACTCCAGAACCGAGGGTCTTTCCCGACTGCGCCCACTGTGTCTACAACGCCTGCAGCACCAGATACTCCCAAGTCCATCCTTGTGGAAGGTGATATTGTGTCGCTGGCCGAGGCACGACGGAGCACGGGGCTGTTGGGTCATTTGGGCCATTCGCTCAAGAAGCTCGTTTGGGCGTAATGGATGCAAGCACCTCCCCTCCCTGTTTCTGCAAATATAATAATCTATCGTGGGTATATCATCTAATGTTCTTTTCCCGTATATATTTGTATTTCCTTATCACTCAAGATTCCTTTGATTCCATCTCATAAAAGGCATTCATTCGTCATCATATCTCGTTACTATCTTATTAATTATTTCCGGACATAGAGGTGCACTTGATAACGCATGTCCTCGAGACGGATAGGGTACGAAAGTCCGGCTGGAAGACGGAACCAGACGGCCTCGTCTTCGTGAAGCTTTCCCCATGCTGCATCAGGTGCATCATTGTCTCTGCCTTGCAGCAGGAATTTGTCGAGGAGCCAGCGCATAGGGTAGCGGCGGGCTTGGGTACCAACGGCGGTCTCTGCATAGCTGCCGGGACTATCGGCCACGAGCAGCAGCGTGCCTGGTTTCGCGGCTGCCGTGAGACGCAGCAGGAAAGTGGCTGCCGCGCCAAGGCCACCCGCCGTAAATAGCTCATTGAGCGTGAAGAAGAGGGTGATGAGGGTGGTTCCAGAGACGGACTCTGGCTTCTCCGGAGCGGTGCCGCTTCCCAGCAGCTCGGCCATGGCATCATCCTGAACCTGCAAGATATCCAGGTGGCGGACATCGATGGAGAGTCGTTCTGGCGGTGCCACGAGAGCAGGCCGGGAAATGTTGCTTTCGGGAGGTGTGATCATGGCCTTTTGCAGGCGGCCGACGACACTAGCCCAGGGCCCCGAGTCAACGAGGACAAGTTGGCCAGATCGATCGCTAGCAGGCCCGCCCGACGCAAGCAGTGTGCTAAATGCCACAGTCTCGGCAGCACCGCCGCCGATAGCGACCATGCGGAGGGGCCGAGCATCAGGGCCAGAGTGCGAATCATCTTCTTGTCCTTCGCCAGGCGTGGCCTTCTTCCAGTGCCCCTGCACGAGGGGGCTGCCGAGGATGGCGGCGTAGCAGAGCGCCCGTGTTGGGCTCCAGCGAGCAGCATAAGCATCGAGGAGCGGCGGTATGGGCTCTGCATCTGACGATGGGGTGCCTGTTGAAGATGTCGAGTCTTTCGAATTTTTCGAGTCTTTCGAGTCTTTTGATTCGGACGACGATGGTTTTGAGACAGCCTCGGGAGGTCCGTCTACGGTACCAAAGGCAGCAGAAAAATCCCGCGCGAAAAGAGCACCCTTGACGGTCTGGAGAGCATCGTTGAATCGCGAGGCCGCCAGTGTTGGGCCAAGGGCCGTTGAAAAGACATCGAGGAGCCGTTGCTGAAGATTAAACGACAACTGGCGTTGCGACAGTGATGTCGCCGGTGTTGATGCCGTCGATACCGCTGGCTGTGTTGCTGCTGTTGATTTTGACGATACAGGCTTGCTGCTGTTGCTGCGTTTGGAGGCAGGCGGTTGATTCGACTTTTTAGCCCCGCTACTCCGTGAAGGCTTCGGCATTTTTTAGATTTTTTTTTATAAAAGGAAGGAGGTGTGGTCGGAGTACGCTGTATTCTTGTTTCTCGCAATTTGGTACGGCCTACACTCTGTGAGTGAAAAAAAGTCTCGACCGGCCGAAAAAGGCATTGCGGAAATCAAAAAATTGGATGACATAATCATGATCGTATGCACCAAAAAGGGCAAAAAATCAAAAATCAAAATTATAAAGGCGGCATGCAAAAAAACGGGATGGTTTATTAGCATGACTACGCCTGTGCCAAGCGTAGGTACTGGTAGTATTGGCGTAGTAAGTGATGGTACTTTCTGCTTTTTTTAGCTTAGCTTATCGGCGCTTTCAAATCGAGAAGCGTCTCTTTCGAGTCGGAGTGTCCCTTTTTGATCACTGCACGATTTTTCTACTTTTTTCTTATTGCTGCAGGCAACTACGGAGTACATGGGGGGAGAATGTCGCGCCGGAGTTTAAGCGTGCAAAGTGAAAAAAAAAATACATCTCATCATGTGGCTAGGTAGCCGACGTCATGCAATCTTTGCGAGAATTCAAAAAAGAAGAGAAAAGGAGAGAGCGACCATTAGGCTGGAAGGTGCGAACAATTCGTACGGAGTATGGCCATGGACCCTCCAAAAACGGAAGGTGTGCCTGCATGCCGTGTTACCACCAAGTACCTATGTATCTTACATACAAAACAAAAAGCGACCAATGACCGCTGCCGACGGCAGGGGATGCACAAAGCTGTCCGCGATGGGTGGAGGGGTAGAACGGCGCTGGAATGGATGTCATGTAACGGAGAGCCTTGATACTTTGTATTGTCAGGAATATGTCGTAGCGAGGCTTTCATTCCTCCGTGTCGTCGGACCTCGTTCACGTCATCTCTCAAGCTCCTTATTTTCCATTATCATTTAAAAAACCGGCAACTGCCAGATTCGTCCGGTTCCGCTGGAAATATCGGCAGGGTGTCGTACACCTGTCTGCCCCGCGTCTCCCGACGCGTCCGCCACATCACGCATCATCGAATTTCGCTGACTGAGAAGCGACATCAACGTTTCTGTCTATGCATTGTGCACAAAAGTATTTTGCTATGTTGCTATGTGGCATCCTTTGGTCGTGTTTCTGTATTTTTTTTTTTTTTTCAAATTTTTTGGCCGAATTTAGGCAATTATTTTGCCGTGGCAGATAGCAGCATCGCAAAGGCTTAGTAGCGACTGGCAAATAGTCCGGGAAGGTGCGACGGACAGACTTTTTCCATAGTGGGGGTGCGCGAGGAGGGGAAAAGGGGGGTGAGAGGAAAGAACCTACACCGGTACCTGCCTTCTACCCTTGGGAAAAGAGATCTCGCCTTGCGCCTTCCCGCAAAAGACAAATCACCAACACTCGGCGGAACAGTCCCTTTCTGGAGATCGTGTGAGAGGCAAAAGACAAAAAAAAAAAAAAAAACAGTACCTACCAAGGTAGGTTCGCATCTGGCCAATGGATATGCCCAGCCAAATGGCCAAATAATGGACGGCCAAAATGGCACAGAGCTTTGTTCCCCCTCATGCCCCGCCTCTGCGACCACCAAGGTAAAACAAAAAAAAGGCAGCCGCTACCAATAATAATGATGGCCCTTGTCTACCTTCCTATTATACGTAATGTTGTGTAAAGCTTCGTCATGCACTTTTTTCTTTCTTTTGGACTCACCTCTCCCTCCTTCTCTGGCGGCAAAAATGGTCGGACCCACGGAGCAAGTACCTTTTTGCCGTTGTTTCCGCAGCAGCAGTACTTCATGGCTAAATAGAACGTACTGGGGCAGATACCTCCCCTCTTCGTGCGCGACGACAGCGGGTCCCTCCTTCCTGCTTGCTCTCCCGGTGTAGTGTCTCTCAAGCTCCAAGGGAAGGTACGGTACACGCTGTTTTGTTCGCTCCCCAATATGGATTCCCCCCCAACGGCCCGGACAAGTGCAAAACGAGAGCCCCAGTTTCTGGCAGCAGCTGCCGCAGCAGAGAGGCAAAACGCAGTTGCCAATCTGGGCTCCTCGGGGTCTTTTTATTCTCTGGGTCGTTATTTCCTTTATTTTCTCTGGCCTCCCTCCTTCCCCCTTCCCCCCCTTCCCGCTCTTTTCCATCCCTTTCCCTTTTTCCTGCCTCCTTTTTTTCTCCGTTCGTTTTTCTCTCTCTTCTCCTTCTCTTCTTCAAACCATCTTCACCTATATTCAACTCACCCTTCCCAATTGCGCGTTCATTCACAACCGTCACCATGGGATACACGGACGTTGACATCAAGACCATCAACGCGATCCGCATTCTTGCGGTAAGTCTCTTTTGCTCCCCTCGCTGCCAGACACGCAGCTACCCCGCCCAATCTTCTCCTACCTTTCCTCCCGTCGCATCGAGAGTCGCCTCTTGCGACCTTCACTTTGACGACCCCTCGGCACTTTCTCTGCGTGTTTTGCTTCACGTCACGTCAACCGGCTCCCGCCAACATGTCGAGGCTCACAACAACCTGCTTGGTCAGCCTCGGCATCTCTGCTTCTCAGAATGCGACCAAAAGACCAAAGACCCTTTTTTCACATCAACAAAATATACAATGACATCATCACCCTCGGCCTCGGCATCCTCTTCACCTCACTTTACCTTTTCACTTCTCACCGTGATTTTTCAGTATTTCTCTACCAGGGACCATTGTATTAACAGTTTCTCGCCAGGTCGATGCCACTGCCAATGCCAACTCTGGCCACCCCGGCGCCCCCATGTATGTTGCTTTTGTTTTGTGGCTGCAAGCTCGTACCTGAGCATCGTACAGCGCAGCTCTGATTTCTGCTCTTGGAATCGTTACTGACATGCTTCCTAGGGGCCTGGCGCCGGCTGCCCACGTTGTCTGGAACAAGATCATGCGCCACAACCCCAAGAACCCTCACTGGATCAACCGTGACCGCTTCGTTCTCTCGTAAGGAAGCTTCCCGAAGCCGAGCAGAGCTTGAGCTCGCTGTTTTACGGCTCTGCTATTTTGACGTCTTTAATTCTTTTGCTAATTATTCGCCAGCAACGGCCACGGCTGCATGCTGCTTTACGCTCTGCTGCACCTGTACGGCTTCGGTGTGACCATGGACGACCTCAAGCAGTTCCGCGTATGTTTCTCTGTGCAACACATTTGTTCTGCTGTTCTTCACTGCCTTCCATCTCTCTTCACTTGCTAACGCCCCCGATAGAAGGTCGGCAGCATCACCCCCGGCCACCCCGAGGCCCACGACACCCCCGGTGTCGAGGTCACCACTGGTCCCCTCGGCCAGGGTATCTGCAACGCCGTCGGTCTTGCCATGGGCCAGGCTCACATTGCCGCCACCTTCAACCGTGACGGCTTCGACCTGATCAACAACTACACCTACTGCTTCCTCGGCGACGGTTGCTTGATGGAGGGTGTTTCGGGCGAGGCCTCGTCGCTGGCCGGCCACCTTCAGCTCGGCAACCTGATCTGCATCTACGACGACAACCACATCTCGATTGACGGTGACACCAACTGCGCCTTCACGGAGGACGTTGCCAAGCGCTACGAGTCGTACGGCTGGCAGGTCATCGTCGTCGACGACGGCGACAACGACCTGGCCGGCATTGAGGCTGCCATCAAGGAGGCCCAGTCCGTCAAGAACAAGCCCACGCTCATCAAGATGCGCACCACCATCGGCTTCGGCTCGGTCCAGCAGGGCACCCACAGCGTCCACGGCTCCGCCCTCAAGGCCGACGACATCAAGCAGGTCAAGACCAAGTTCGGCTTCAACCCCGAGGAGAGCTTTGTCGTCCCCCAGGAGGTCTACGACCTGACCGCCAAGAAGGTTGCCGAGGGCGCCGCTGCCGAGGAGGAGTGGAACGCTCTCTTTGCCAAGTACGGCGAGAAGTACAAGGCTGAGCACGACGAGTTCCTCCGCCGCATCAAGGGCGACCTGCCCGAGGGCTGGGAGAAGAGCCTCCCCGTCTACAAGCCCACCGACAGCGCCATTGCCTCGCGCAAGCTGTCCGAGACCGTCCTCTCCAAGATCGAGGCTGTCCTGCCCGAGCTTATTGGTGGCTCTGCTGACCTGACGGGCTCCAACCTGACCCGCTGGAAGGAGGCTGTTGACTTCCAGCCCCCCTCGACCGGCCTCGGCACCTACGCCGGCCGCTACATCCGCTACGGTGTCCGTGAGCACGGTATGGGTGCCATCATGAACGGTCTTGCTGCCTACGGCGCCATGATCCCCTACGGCGGTACTTTCCTCAACTTTGTCTCGTACGCAGCTGGTGCCGTCCGTCTGTCGGCCCTGTCGCAGGTCCGCCTGATCTGGGTCGCCACCCACGACTCGATCGGTCTCGGCGAGGACGGCCCGACCCACCAGCCCATTGAGACGCTGGCTCACTTCCGCGCCCTGCCCAACTGCATGGTCTGGCGCCCTGCTGACGGCAACGAGACGAGCGCTGCTTACTACGTCGCCCTGACCTCGAAGCACACGCCCAGCATCATTGCCCTGTCGCGCCAGAACCTGCCCCAGCTCAACTCGACCATTGAGTCGGCTGCCAAGGGTGGCTACGTTGTCCTCGAGGACAAGGACGCCGACATCACCCTGGTCTCGACCGGTTCCGAGGTCGGCATCTGCCTTGACGCTGTCAAGGTCCTGGCTGAGAACCACAAGCTCAAGGCTCGTGTCGTCTCCATGCCCTGCTGCGAGGTCTTTGACGCCCAGTCCAAGGAGTACCGCCTCAGCGTCCTGCCCCACGGCAAGCCCTCGCTGTCCGTCGAGGTCATGAACACCATGGGCTGGGAGCGCTACACCCACGAGCAGTTCGGCCTGAACCGCTTCGGTGCTTCGGGTCCTTACAAGGACGTCTACAAGCGCTTCGAGTTCACCCCCGAGGGTATCACCAAGCGCGCCGTTGCCACCGTCGACTTCTGGAAGGATGTTCCCAACATCCGCTCGCCTGTTGTCCGTGCTTTTGAGCAGCTTCAGTAAATGCTCTCTTGTTTCCTCTTTTCTTCCGTTTTAAGTGGGAGAAATGAGAACAATGGGAGGAATGATGAAATATAAGAAAAAAAAGTAAGAAAAAGGACGCAGATATGGACGCTGTGACGGCTCTTGATAGAATTGGGTCGCCAGTAGAATGAATAAATAATACTTTCAATAACAAAAAAGATTGATACCAATGATGCAAAAACCCAGGTGCACCAAGATGGATGTTGCAAGAATAAAGGAAAAGAATGTAAAATCTATTACAGGATGGCTAATAAAAAAAAAGCAAAAAGAAACGATCCAGGCAGGGATCGAACCTGCAATCTCTTGGTTCGTAGCCAAGCGCCTTGCCATTTGGCCACTGGACCTCTTTGATGAAGATTTCATTCGATGTTCTTGTCTCTATATACACATGCTCTCATGTTGAGTGAAGTCTTGGCTATTCTTGTCTTTCTCTCTCTCTATCTCTGTCCTTTTTCCCATTTCATCTCATCCTCCCTCCTCATCTTCATCTCGTCTCTTCGAGCTGCTTCTGTATGGCCCTGCCTATCCTCTGTAGCCGCGCCGTGGCCTTTGGTGCCTCCTTTGTGCGTCCCTCGGGCGCCGCTACCAGCCCGACCAGCGGCGTGCTCTTTTCCGAGTCCAGGAAACTCTCCACGACAATAGCTCCCGTATTGTACGTCACCACCAAATGGTCCGGTGCGGTCATTCCCAAGGCCGCCATCATGGCCGCTCCAGGATCCTCTGCTGGCTGGTCTGTCGAATCTTTTGCGCTGTCAACAGCAGGGCGGGTTGCTGGCAGATCGTCGCCCAGTCCGAGCCGGGCCGCGGTATCACGGGCGCGCAGTGCTCCCGCGGCCAGTTCATCGAGTGCGGCTGCGCGCTGCTGTGGTGTTGGCCGAGAAGGACAGTCCAGTGGGAGCGGCTCGCCGGCAGACGAGAGAACGGGTGTCCGAGTGTGGTCGGCCAAGTAGAGGGCCAGATCCGGATATTGGCTGGGCAGATTGGCCATGAGGAGAGTTGTTATATTGATTGGGGCAAGAGGAAGCAATGAAAGCAGAGGTTGTTGTTTTTGAGTGATATTGTCGTCCAAAATCAGGGTTTCTATGGGGCGGTCCCTTTGTCACGGCAAGATCTAACGATCTAACAAGTGGTCGCTCCTACCGTCTTGGTGGTGATGATCAAGGGATCGGGCGGATCATGGATGATGGTGGAAAGGGGAGAAAGGAAGTAAAAGAAGAGGTAAAAAGAAGACGAGACCCTTGAAACCCCCGAATTAGAAACGGCAATTGGGCGGGATCCCAATGTTGTCCCTCGTCTTTTCCTTCTTTTTTTTTTTGCTTCTTTTTGTTCTCTCTTTGTCTGCCAAGTACCCTCGACCTTTTTTCCTCTACTGCCTTTTAAGCCGTCATTGTCCCGATGGATGTACCGATGTACCGATGTATCTTTCCAGGTACGCAAAACGGAGTAGGTACTCCGTACATGGCCCCTTCATCTGCACGTTATTGAGGAAGGCCAACGCGGGGGCAGGCCCCACTAACTAACGGGGAAATGCATGCTGCATTAACTTTGCTACAGCGGTCCTTATGGCCTATGCGTCGCACTTTTTACAGTGGTGCCGCTGCCGAAAGCTTGCTAACAAGCTCAGAACGCGTGACGTGGCGGTACCAGAGCACGCTTTCCCAATTGAGCAACAGAGCTCAAAGGCAGCCGGCCACACACACACACACACACACACATACACACACTCAACAGACAAGAACCATAGTAGCGCAACCATAACGGGATCCTGTACATTCGACAGCCGCACACCGACATCTCGACCGTCCTCGACATTCATTTTTGCACAGTCTTTTATCCGTTTCTCGCCCCTACAACACAATGGCCGACGACGAAAAGGCCAAGGCCGAGAAGCTGGCCGCGGCCAAGAAGCGCGTATGTCGCCTAACAAAACAAGGGTCGATCGTGAGAATATAAAAAGAAAGGGAACAAATGTTGACGCTGACACGCGCTTTAGGTCGAAGCACTCAAGAAGAAGAAGAAGGGCGGCAAGGGAGCTAAAGAGTCAAAAGAGACAAAGGAGGAGGCAAAGGATGTCGAGGTGAAGGAGGAGGAGCCTGCGAAGGAGGAAGAAAAGGAGGAAGAAACGGTCGAGGCTGAGAAGGGTGACGCGAAGGAAGCGCAAGAAGAAAAGGACGACAAGGAAGAGGCCAAGGCCGACGCTGATGCCGATGAAGCGATCGATACGGTGGACGACGAACCCGCGACACCGGCCCAGCCGGCCATCAAGACGGGCAGCATGTCCTCGCAGGCCGAGCAGTCGCGAATTCGGTCTGCATCGTTCCGCCAGGGCGGCGGCGCCGGCAGCGCTCTCAGTCCCGTGGGCGATGGCGATACGGCCGCCGACATTTACCGCAAGCAGGCGGCGCGCATCGAGGAGCTCGAGCGCCAAAACAAGCGACTCACCAAGGACCACGCGGATGCGGAAAAGCGCTGGCAAAAGGCCGAGGATGCGCTGGCGGACCGCGAGGGCGCAGACGGCGCAGAGTCTGGCGGCGAAAACTCACGGGTGGCCAAGCTCGAGGCCGAGATTGCCGCGCTCAAGCGGCAAAACACGCAGCTGCACTCTCGGTCCGTCTCCGTATCGCGCGGTCACGGCGCGTCGCCGTCCATGAGCATCAGTGCGCCGGCGTCGGCCGAGCTCGAGACGCAGCTGCAGTCCAAGTCCAAGACCATTGAGACGATGGAGCTTGAGATTTCCCGGCTGCGGTCGCAAGTGGAGCGGCTGTCTGTCGGTGGTGGTGGCGATGACGACGGTGATGCGGTCGCTGAGGGAGAGGGTGCTGATGTTGTGGGCGATCTGCCGCGGCCGAGACGGCACAGCCGTCAGGAGCAGGTGGCGGCACTGGAGGAGAAGCTGGCGCGGGCGGAGCGCGCAGCGACCAAGGCCGAGAGCGAGCTGGCGGAGATCAAGCGCAACCTGGACCGCACGTCGGAAAAGGCAGTCCGCGAGGGCAGCGCGCGCACCAGCGCGGAGACGCAGCTGCGGACGCTGGAGAAGGAGGTGGAGAGCCTGCGGGCGGACAAGGACGCGCTGACAAAAAAGAATGACGCGCTGGACAAGAAGGTGGCGACGCTCACGACGCTGCACAAGGAGCATGACGCGCGGTCGCAGGCGCTGCGTCGCGACAAGGAGCGCGTCGACAAGGAACTGGCCGAGACGCGCGCACGGCTGGAGCGCATCGGGGCGGAGAACCTGCGTCTGCGCAAGAGCGACGCCGTCGAGCGCGGCGGCACCGACGACGACAACCTGGACGAGCTGCTGGCCAAGTCGCCCGACGACGCGGCGCGGATTGCCCAGCTCGAAGGGCGCGTGCGTTCCCTCGAGGCCGAGAACACGGATCTGCGTCGGGGTATCTGGCACGAGCGCCGCAAGGAGCTGCAGGTCGGTCCGGATGGCGAAGACGAAGACGGTCGTTCGGGCCGCCACTTTAGCGATGTCGACCTTTCGCCGATGGGCGGTGGTCCTTCCGGTCGGGGGCCACACAAGGGTGCACCGAGTGGCGGTCTGGGCGACTTCTTTTCTGTTTTGACGGGAGGAGGCGGCGGCGGTGGTGGTGGCGTAGCTGCTTCTGCCGGCAGTGCCGACGATGGTTTCCTTGATGACGACGATATGGACTTTGACGAAGAAGCCTTCCGTCGGGCGCACGAGGAGGAGGCGCGGCAGCGGCTGGAGCGGGTCAAGGAGACGAAGCGGGCACTCAAGAATTGGGAAGGATGGCGTCTTGACCTGGTCGAGAGTCGGCAGGGCGGTGATGAAGGCATAGGGCCCATTTTTGAGATTTAAAGAAAGGAGAGAGAGAGAGAGAGAGAGAGAGAGACAGAGACATACAAAGGACGAAGAAGCGAGAGCGCGAAAAGAGAAGCAAACCACAGGGGGAAGGGGGGGGTATTGGATGGGATATGAATGGCGTTCTTTTGTATTTCTTTTGTCTCGTTTTATGTGTTTGTACTACGTTCATGTGTTATTCTACCGTTTCTTATTTTGGACAGCGCGTCAGCAAATATTCATCGGGATTCCATGTCCTGCAACGTTCTATATCTGACTTGTTGCCCTACATGCTTGAAAGGTGCATGTTACCTACATATTAATACTAACGGAGAAATACAGGAGGGGGGGGTATACATAACCAAAAAAAGAGACAGAGGAATGACTCGAAAAAGAAAGTGATATAGGTATGTCATCCGAAGAAGAAAAAAAATATAGAGAAATAGATACATGTCGAAACGAACCCATCCTGCGCCTGCTTCCTCCAAACAAATCATAACAAAAACCAAAACTGAGTCTAAAAGGTAGGTAGGTCCTGCATAAATAAAAAAATCGAGGAAAAGAAAAAAAGAAAGGCGGAAAAAGGCGCTCGCGTGCTTGACAGGTTCAAAGTAGTCGAGGGTCATAATAAAACATTAGGTAGAAAAAGAGGAGAGGGAGAGAGAAGGGGCTGTTGTTGATGTGAGAGGTGAGGTTATTATGGGGATGGGGCGGTTTAAAGGATGTTTTTTTGTTCGTTTTCTTCTTGTCAAATGACGTCAGGGGTCGCGGTGGCATCAGGGACCATGACAGCATCAGCGGCCGTGGGGACGAGCGAGACGCCCAGAGCGGTCTCGGTGGTGGTTGTTGGCATAGCACGGGGCTGGCGCATATCGGACTGCGAGTTATGAAGGATGCGGTAGAGCTCAGTCATCTGCGCGGTGAGGCCTTCAATCTGCCTACGCTGGTTCTCGACTTGTTCCCGCAGGCGCATGTTTTCGTCTTCGAGCCGCTTCACGTCATCGCGGGTATTGTCTTCGCGGCCGTCAAAGTAGACCATGGCAGCGTCGTCGTCGACAGCGTCAACCATGATGCCCGTCGCGGAGCGTTTGCGGTGGCTCTCTTCGCCAGAGAGCGCAGTGCCGGAACGTTTGCGGCCGCGAGGCTCAGAGGCCGAGGCGTCGCCGGGCGTCGTCGGGAGCAGGAGATCAATACTCTCCATAGTTTTGGTCTCGTCGTCGACAACGTCCGGGGTCGTGGTGCTATGTGTCGCCGAAGCGTCATTTTCGCCGTTTCCGACAGCAGCAGCAGCAGCATCAACATGGTGGCCGTTTTGCTGGTGGCCCGATGGTGAAGCAAGAAGCGACGGGTGGTGGAGGCCGGCGGCCACAGCATGAGCGGCAGCAGCAGCGACAGCAGCAGCCGTTGCGTGATTATTGCCGTTGATACCATTGACACCGTTGGCACCGTTGACACCGTTTCCATTGCTGACATTGTTGACACCATCGTGTCCGTTGGTGGCGGCGGTGACAGTACCAGCGTTGGCGACGGCCGCCACAGCCGAGAGCGCAGCAGCAGTAGCGGCTGTGGGGGTCTGACCCGCTGGCAGCCCAGCAGCAATGATGCTGCGCAGCGTGTTGCCGAGCTCGCCCGAGAGAAGGGCGTTGGCATCGCTGCTGCTTGCTCCTGCTGCGCCGAGCAAGGGCAGATGCTGCTGGGTGGGTGACGTAACAGCTGTGTGCACGCGGCGCAGGTGCTCGTTGAGGTTCTCCTGGCGAGAGAAGCCCTTGCCCGAATGGCGCTTGCAGTTAGGGTGCGGGCAGTGCAGCGGGTTGCGGGGACCGCCGTGCTTTCCGTGGACCTCGCGCTCGTGCCGCAAGAGTCCGCCCGAGTAAGTAAATCCCGGCAGCTTCTCGCAGCCTTCGACAATGCAGCGGTATGGACGCTCGTGTTTGTCCATGTGCTTGTTGAATTCGCAGCGACGGCTGAACTCGCGCACGTCGTCGTTGCACTCGGGCCAAGTACACTCAAAAAAGCCGCGGGCGTTCTTGGTCGCGTGGCGCTCAGGCTTGGGGATCGGCCGCGGCTGCCTTGCACCGGCGCGGTTATGTGCGAGACTCAGTTGTGGTGTCTGCAGCGGTGTCTGCAGCGGTGTCTGCAGTGGTGTCTCCAGCGGTGTCTCCAGCGGACTGTTGCTGCTGTCCTTGGGCTCGCCAGATGAAGACGAGACCGACGTATTTCGAGCTTCTTGGACGTTTTGGATGTTCTGGGCGTGCTGGACGTGATGCGCTTGTTGTGTCTGCTGCGCTTGTTGGGCTTGTTGAGCTTGTTGAGCCTGCTGGGCTTGTTGAGCCTGCTGTGCTTGCTGCGCTTGCTGCGCTGCATGTGCTGCTGCTGCTGCCACCGCAGCCGCCGCCGCCATGGCGGTATTGTCGGGTGCCAGATCGGCTGGAGCTGTGAGGCCTTGGCTGTCGTCTGCTGATGTCCCTGGAACAGTGACAACGAGGCGCGAAGGCTCTGTCTCTGCGAGGATGGATGGCCCGGACGGGTGGAAGCTAACTGCCGCCGTAAGGTCGTTGACGTCATCGACGCCGGCAACCGCGTCAACACCGTGCATCACGCCGGCGCCGTCGCCATCGTGGCTGTCGTCAAACGCGTGGACCTCCTCCGAAGACTGGTCGATGTTGTCGTACCCGTCGTCCGACAGGAACTGTCGTCGCGCATCGAAATCGATACTCATTGTGCTGTGTTGTGGCCTAGGATTTGAAGCCAGGCAGAGGTAATGTCGCAAAGTGGAAAAGAAAAGAGGGAAAAAGGCCTCCGGAGAAAGGGGCGGATAAAGGCTCTCTCGAAATCCCCGATCCGAAGAATTAAAAAATTAACCAAAAAACGCGTGCCTAGAAACCGATTTTGCGAGCCCAAAGGCTGCCTAAGTCGTGCAGCGTGCGCCAGGCAAGGCTCTGCGATTCGTATCTAGTCGCTCACGCGATCGGCCTCGCTGTGGTCGTTCATGCGCCGGGGCTGTATCTGTCGTCGTCGAAGCCTGCCCGGTGGCGAAAATAAAACGAAACCTCGGAGAGGCGAAGGAGGTCGAAGAATCCGAGCGAACGTTGATTGTCTCAGCCACCTAGAGCAGCGACGTTCGTGGAACGAAGGAGTGATTTGTTGTAGCGGCTTGAAGATGGGCCGTATTATGACTTGTTCGGCGGTTGATGGCGTCGCGATGCAGCCTCGTCGGGGTTTTTGACGGTTTTATCGACGCTTGTAATTCTTGGGTGTGTTTTGTTGATTCTCAAAAGTGCATTTTTTTGTCGCGTTCGCGTTCTTTTTTTTTTTTTTTTTTTTTTTTTCT
>JAGKRZ010000221.1:0-40318 GCA_020002355.1 Intubia oerlemansii | reverse complement strand
TTTTTTGGTTCTTGGGGTTTTGACGAGGGCACATGCTGCCTCTTTCTCACTGAGAATGCCTGCCTAATAAGTCACCTGATAATGCCTGGCGAGATGTGACTAGGTGCCTTGAAATATCTCTTTGGTTGCCCGTCTCCCGCTTGGCTTCCATGCTGGCTCCCGTTGTGGGCTTGTTGGTCAAGCGCTTCGATCATGCACTGCCCACAGCAGAGGTACGTATCGTCCCGGGCAAGACAGCAGAAAGAAAGAAGAGTAGATGCACGGCTGTCCATTCACGGCCCATCGTTCAGCGATCACCTGACAATGGACTGGCCAAGAGAACCAAAGATGGAAGAGAGAGAACAAGAAAAATGAATATGGAAATGGAATGAGAGAAAGATACCCAAAAAAATTGTTATTTCATTGCTTTTTTTTTAATGAGATACCTATATCCGTTTCCACTCCATCGACCACCAGCTCCTAGACATCACAAGAAAAAAAAGGGAGACAGACACACAGGGGAAGACATGAGACAGAGGAAATGTTTACTCCTCGCTCTCCTCCTCGGCCTCCTCGCCGGCAGCAGCCTTCTTGGCGGGCTTCTTCTTCTTCTTGTTCTTGTTCTTGGCGCCCGTGTTTCTTGCCAGCGGCTGCTCGAGGATCTTGAGGATCTCCTCGTCAGTGATCTTCTTGCCGCTGGTGACCTTGGTGAGGTCGAGAGCAGGAGCGCTGCCGAGCTTGGTGATGCCGTTCTTGGTGACAGCAAACGTCGTCAGGAGACGGGCAACAGCGGCGTTGTCCTTGTCGCCCACAAGCTCGTACTGGCGGAAGACACCGCCGCGGACGCACTCGACAACACCCGACTTGGCATCGCGCTCGTCGTCGAGCTGGCGCAGAGAGAAGGGGAAGTAGCCAAACTTCTTCTGGACCTCCGAGTAGATCTTGCGCGACGTGGGACGCTTGAGGCCGTAGGTCTGAGTGGTACGGCGGTGCAGGGTGGCGCGCTGCTCAAGGGTCTTGACCTTGCCGGAGCCCAGGCTCATGCCGACCTCGACGCCCCAGACCTCGCCGACCTCAGGGACGCCGTCGCCGCGCGAGCCCTCGCCGGGGGCGAGGATGATCTTCTTCTTGCCCTCAATCTCGTTGTGCTCAAACAGCCACGAGGTGGTGTTCTCGACCAGCTTGACCTCAAACGCGTCGGCCACCTTTTCGAGCATCTGCGTGATCTTGGTCTGCGTGACGGGCTTGGCCGCCGCCGCCTTGGCCTTCTCCTCGTCCGTGCCCGTGGCCAGGACGCCCGGCGGCAGCACCAGGCGCATCAGCAGCTCGTTGGCGTAGTACGTCGCCAGCAGCAGGTCGGCGGTGCGGCCGGTGACGGGCGCGCTGCCGACGGCCGCGCCGGCCTCGGGCACAATGACGGTGTCGCAGACAATCGAGCCGAAGCCGTCAATCTGCGCGCCGAGCTGGATCTTGACAGCCTCGCCGGCCTTGAGCTCAACCGCAGCCTCGGCCTCGTCCGACTTGAGCGGCGTGTAAGGCGTGATGTACGAGCTGGGCGAGACGGTTGTCGGGTGCGAGAAGCCCTTGTTGACCTTCTTGCCGCGGTACACCTTGGCAAGCTCCTCCTCAATCAGCTTGTCGCCCTGCTCGCAGATCTCGACAATCTTGGCGCCAGCCACGCAGAGTGCCGACACGGCCGCGAGAGCCTTCTCCGAGATCTGAGCGGCATTCTTGTACTTGGTCAACGTGTCGGGGTTGTTGAGAGTAAGGTCTGCCAGGGTCCATAGTCAGCGGGGTGCGTGTGTGTGCGTGTGTGTGCGTGTGTGTGCGTGTGTGTGTATGTGTGTGTCAACAGCAGTAGCAGTAGCACGGCAGTAACGTCATCATGATTGTGATCATGATCGTCATCGTCATCATCATCAATGACCCCATCTTGAGTTTCCCGTGATCTTGAATCCCTCCATCTTCAACCCCGCTCAACCACCAACCACCAGCCAGCAAAGCATAACCCGTACTCTTCCTCAGCCTCATGCGACCCAATATAATTTCAAAACCCGGCCCCATCTCTTGTGCCATATCTGTTGCTCTGCCAGTCTCCTTCTCCTTCTCCTCCTGGTTTTTGGGGCCTCAAAAAACAAAACAGCTCAAAAATGACGGGAAAAAAATTTCAAATGCTGCGGGCAAGACAACAACATACCGACTTCCTTGTCCTCGGACGCCATCTTTGCGGTTGTTTTGTTTGTTCCGGCGGGCAATTGAGTTGTGGGAGAGCTGCAGCAGAGCGTAAATGCAGGCGTGAAGCTTTTTTTTGTTTTTGTCGTGCTTTGCGGAGAGGAAGAAGAACCAAGAAAAACCAGACAAAAAGGTAGGAGGGGGGGGGGCACCTGCCTAGTAGGTCATTCCTGTACCAAAAATGGATGCGCTGAGCGAGAATGGCAGGCACTATCGTACTTGATAGAGGGGACAAAGGCGCCAAAAAAAGACACACCAAAACACACTACACCACAAAAGGCACCAAAAGCTGGCAGAGCACGAGAGCTCTGCGGGCCGCTTTCGTAAGTTTGCGGCGCCGTTTCCACTCTTTGCTCGTTTTGCTGGCGGGGAATTTTGTGCAAGCCCTACCACGAGCCATGATAAGACAGTACCTTTCCTGTATAGTGAATACGCACGCAATTTCATGTATCTCGCTAGCACAATACCAAGACGATCTTACTGCGTACCGGTACCTCGCCTGCAGCCAAAGCTAGCGTGCATCAGCGCATGTCTGAAAGTACCCCTACACCATCCACTGCGCTCCACTGACGCCACACTCCTAGCGTCCTGATTCGCCAGAACGCCCGCCGCGTGGTAGGTAAGCGCAGCGCGCGATGGCCTTGTTGCGAGAGAGAGGCAGAGAGACACACGGTCGGAGTTGTAAAGGGCAGGCAGGCGGAAAAGAGACGAGGAAAGTGCAGCGTCAGTTTCCAATTCGCACCGAAAAGAAAGCCCCCCCCCTTTGTCAACAAACGAACTACCACCGACTTCACGTCCTGTGCGCCGACGCACTACCCATCATCGTCGTCGCTTTCGAAACGCGACACATATCGCGGCTTTTTCAAATCCCATTTTTTTTTCGCGTCCTTCCCGCTTCGTTGGCCACCCCCTCAGGGGTCGTCGTTGTCGCTGCGCGGCGGAATCAAACAATCCTTCAGCCGCAATGTCGGCCCCCTCGTCAGCCGTCTCCGGCCCATCGCCGGCCGCGTTTCCTTCGGCGGGCGCGTCAATGGCGCCTGACATGATGCAGACCGATGGTCCGGCGGCGGCATCGGCCGCGGCATCAGCCAATAACACGCCCGCGCAAGACGATGCCGCTCCCAGTGGCCAGCCTGCTTCTACTTCCGCCTCGGCAGCTGCTTCGGCTCCCGCTGCTTCCCCGACCAACGCGCCCGAAGCGTCCAAGAAGGCGGCCGGTCGCGACAAGGACACCTTCAACCAGCTGATGGTCGAGCGGTACATTGGCCGCGACGGGCTGCACTTGGCAGCGCTTCACGCGGCGCAGGCGCAGATGCAGGATGAATTCCGCAACCTCCACATGTACGCCGACGACTACCGGCGACTGCGCACCGAATACCGGCCCGTCTTCCCGCCCAAGCACATCTACGGCGAGGGCTACGTCGGCCTCGGCAACGGCTACACCGAGACCAACGGCCCGCCGCGCATCGTCTACCCGTCGCAAAAGATGCGCCCCGGCCGGCGCACGACGGCGCCGCTGCGGTACAGCCGCAAGGACATGGCGCAGCAGGCCGAGCAGCACGAGGAGCTCGTGCCCATCCGCCTCGACGTCGAGTGGGACAAGGTCAAGCTGCGCGACACCTTTACGTGGAACCTGCACGACCGCATCGTCGACCCGGGCCTCTTTACCACACAGCTCATGGAGGACCTCGGCCTCAAGCCGCCCATGTCCAACCAGGTCCACGAGCAGGTGTACCAGCAGATCCAGGAGCAGCTCAACGACTTTTATCCCCTCGTCTACACCGGCGACGACGCCCTCGACCCCATGCTGCCCTACTCCGCCTACAAAAACGACGAGATGCGCATCCTCGTCAAGCTCAACATCACCATTGGCCAGCACACCCTTGTCGACCAGTTCGAGTGGGAAATCAACAACCCCCACAACTCCCCAGAGGAGTTTGCCGCCAGCATGGCCCGCGACCTCTCCCTCTCCGGCGAGTTCACCACCGCCATCGCCCACTGCATCCGCGAGCAGGCCCAGCTCTTCACCCGCGGCCTCTACAGCGTCGGCCACCCCTTTGATGGCCGCCCGATCGAGGACCCAGACCTCGTCGCCGCCTTCTTGCCCTCGCCCTTGCCCTCTGTCTTCCGCCCCCAGCAGCAGGCCAAGGAGTACGCCCCCTACCTCTACGAGCTCAGCGAGGTCGAGCTCGAGCGCAACGAGCTCACCTTTTCGCGCGAGCAGCGCCGCCAGAAGCGCTCCGTCAACCGTCGCGGTGGGCCTATCCTGCCCGACCTCAAGGACCGCCAGCGCACTATCCGCACCCTCATCGTCTCCTCCGTCCTGCCCGGTGCTGTCGCCGACGTCGAGGACAGCCGCCTCTACAAGCGCGCCGCCGGCCCCGCTGGTGGCCGCCGTCGTGGTGGTCGCGACGGCGACGGCTCTGATTCTGACGATAGCGACGACTCCTCGCCCGACCCGCCTACCGCGCAGCAGATGCAGCCGCTGTCCGGTGGCACGGCCCGCACGCGCGGTATGCGCGGCGCTGCCACCGCCGCACAGCACCGCATGGCCAACATGGGCCGCTCCGAGACACCCGAGGCCGGTTCCATCATCCACCACCACGACCCGCGCGGCAGCTCTGTTGCTGCCAGCGCCAGTGGTCTCGGCGGCGGCAGCAGCAGCCGGCGCGCCACGCGCGATCCTCGCGAAGACTCTGTCGATGACACGCCTTCCACCCTCGTCGTTACGCTAAAGGTCAACCCCGCCCGCTTCAAGAAACTGTTGCGTGACCTGCAGAACGGTCAGCGCCCGTCCGCTACACCGCAGCCAGCACCTCAACCAGCCTCGCAACCGACACCTCAGCCGACACCTCAGCAGCAAGCACAGGCAGGCCAAAACTCTGCCAGCAGCTCCATGGGCCCTCCGCCTACAACACCACAGCGTCCTCTTCCTCCTGGCCATCTCGGCCGAGTACCTGCTCCTCCCCCTCCATCGTCAGAAGCAGAAGCTCCTCCAGCGGTGAGTTAACATTGCCTGGAATGACAGAAAGAGAAAAAAAAAGAGGGAGGGAAGAAGAAAAAATGCCTATGAAGACTACATTGTATGTTTAGTTCATTTTGTTTTGCTAATACTTGACCTCCTTTTCGAACAGCCTCTTCCTCCTCAATGGCTTCTCGATGCACTACAGCGTCTTCGCGAGCGCAGCTATCCCAACGACTCCTTTGAGGGCGTCATGCGCTACAGCGTCTTCAACAAGGATGAGCAGCTCGTGCCTGCTCCCAGCGCCACTGAGCCACTCGAGAACTACAAGTTTTGGTACCTCCCGCGTATCCGCTGCCACGACTGCCCAGGCAAGCT
The DNA here is from genome assembly GCA_020002355.1 of Intubia oerlemansii. Lineage (NCBI taxonomy): Eukaryota > Fungi > Ascomycota > Sordariomycetes > Ophiostomatales > Ophiostomataceae > Intubia > Intubia oerlemansii. The sequence continues at coordinate 34,767 of JAGKRZ010000221.1, read as the reverse complement.
CTACACCCCAGGCCCAGAGACCACCGTCGGCAACTTTGAAGTTCACCTCAAGAACCGCTTCCACCGTGAAAAGGTCGACCAGCGTCTGGCACGCGAGGCAGCCGCTGCTGCTGCCAATAACAACAGTAATAACAACAGCGGCAACAACGGCACAGCTCCCAGCAGTACAGCTCCCAGCAGTGCTACTCCTGCTGCTCCGTCAAAATCGTCGGCACCATCCTCCGAAGGCGCTCAGGGATCTTCGGCGCCTGCAGAATAATATGGCTCATGCAAGATCGGGGCTTTGTTTTGGCCCCTTTTGTCTCTCTCGCATCCCATCCCTTTTCTCTTATCTTGCATTGCTTTCTGTGGCTCTCGAGTGTCATTTTTTTCCCCGGTTTCCCCCTGCACCTCCCTCTCCTGTTTCACTCTCTGTTTATGCCGGCTGTTTTATATCTCTCGTCCCTGGCTTTTTGCGCCTTGTTTTCTTTTCTGCTTTTTTTTTTTGTTTATGTGTCTATACTATTCTGGTTCCTTCTTTAGGATGATGGAGTTGGGCTGATACTTGGTTATAAAGGATTTATATTTCTGCTGTCTGCATTTGTTGGTCGTGAAGTCTTGTGCAGAGTCCATTGTGTGTGTGTGTGTATGTTATGTGCCGGAACGATGGAGCACGTCCAGCAAGTGTACAAACTTCTCGTATTTGAAAGCGCTGTAGTCTGACATCAACAACCAATGGTTCCGTGGTGCAGTTGGTTAGCGCATCGTACTAATATTCCTTCTCCAAGGAACATATGCGAAAGTCGAGAGTTCGAGCCTCTCCGGGACCATTTCTTTTTTGTGATTTTTTGGACCACGATGGACATCTAACAACAGTCCGTTTTTTTTTCTTTTTTTTTCTTTATGTTTAATATTTTTTAATAAAGCTGACAATGATTATCAGATATATGGAATCTGAAGTTGCAAATGGGAACGAGATGGACATGAAAAAGAACCTATGAAATAACAACAGAAATATTAAGGAAATGAATAGGTAGGTAAATAAATAAATATGGAATTTCAAAACGAGAGAACATTAAAAAAAAAAAAAAACGGGCAAGTAAACCAATTTTTTTTTAAAAAAAAGAAAATACGAATAGATCGATACCTAGAGCGCACGATGTGAAATAGCAGCCGGGCAGAAACGGAAGATCGTGACAGACTTAATCGACCAAAACATTCATTACCTTCCATGTAGACTTAATATAGTACTACAATTGAAAACCGGAAACAGAGAGAAAAGGAGACAGGCAAGTGCATAAACAGAGCATAAAATAATACTTAAGTAACAATAAATAGAATAGGTCCTCCTTCCCGATCACCATGTACAGAAAAATCATGAAGAGCTGTAGCTAAAAAGAAAAAAGAAAAGGAATCAACATGATACATGGCAAACTTTTACTTGTTACCCGCCAAGACTGCAAAAAATTTCAAAGACAAGACCAAGAAACAATAAGAAAACGAAAAATAACGACAAACGACGACAAAAAAAAGGTTCTCTCACCAAAGAGAAGCTCAACATCCATTAATACTCATCATCCGAGTCGTCCATGGCATCATCGCCATCGCTGTCCGAAGCTCGCCCGCTCTTCCTCCTTGAACTGGTGCTCTTTCGCCGAGAAGAGCTCGCTCCGCGACCATTGTCATCGTCGTCGTCGTCCTCGTCGAGGTACTCCCACTCGGCCACACCATCGAGCATCTCCTCGTCGTCCTCATCCGAGTCTCGCTCAACATACGACTGCTGTGCTCCCGACGCGCGTCCACTACGACGGCGCTCCGAGTCAGGGATGCGAGGGATCGATGGTGCCTTGGCCTTGGAAGGCTTGGCCACGCGCTTGGTTCCGCTGCCGCTCGTCCTCGACCGCTGTGCACCTGACGATGCCCGACGGGCACCGCCGCTAGACGATGTCTTGGGCTTCTTGGACGTGTGCTGGCCAGCACTATGCTGACCGTGGTAGTCATCGGCTGATCGGCGCTTCTATTAAAAGTCAGTAACGAACGCAAGATATGTCTGTAGCCACTTATTTTTTTTCTGTGCTCACCTTTTTGCGCTCGGCTGCCTTGAGAAGGTCGTCGAGACGGTCTTCAAAGCCTTCGGGAATGTACTGCTTGCGTGCAATTTCCAGAGCCACGCTCTGCGACGGAAGAGGAGAGTAAAGACCCTGCGGGACGCCAACCTTTTCCGAGTATGCTCCAAAGGCCCAGCCCTTGCGCTGCTGGAACTTGCGGATCGTCGCCTGCGTCAGGTCCGACAGGACATAGAGGCTCTCGCTCTTCTCAGGGTCAATGCCGTCCAGCGTCTGCTTGACACGCTCGGCATACTTGGTGATCAGGCCGAGGTTCGCCTCGGTCGCCACATTACTCAGGTAAAAGACAACGTAGCGCGCGTGATCGACAAGCTCGTCCGCATCAGAGCTGTAGTCCGGGTGGTGCGCCAGCAGCGAGATGAGACGCGCCACAATGCCCTCGAGAACGGGCTGCTTGGCCTCTTGGAAGTAGCGTGCACGAGACCGGATCCATGTCTCGATCTGGTTGCGGAAGTCATTGACCGGCTCAAAGGCGGCCAAGAACATGATGGTATAGAACCGAGGACGCAGCTTGCTCTGCACGAGGTACTTTTGCAGCTTCTCAATAAAACCGCGACGCACCTTGGGCTGCGTGTCCTGCGTGACAAGGGCAAGCGTGTTGAACTCGGCCGGTGACAGGGCGTCGTCAAAGTGACGGTTGGCGCAGATCTTGAGCACAGACTGAGCCGCCGCCAGCCGGAGACGCGCCTTGTGGTGCTTGGGCATGTCTGTCGTTCCTGGCGTCTCACCCTCACGGGCAATGATCTTGATCATGAGGTGGATGATGTTCTGAGCGTCCGTCTTGGCCTCCTCGATCTCCTTGGTTCCCAGAAGCTGCTGCACCAGAAACTTGAGGCACAGAATCTTGGCCTTGCCCTCCTCGTCGAGACCGGCATCGTCCATCCACTCAGGGTCGCTCTCTGCCGCAGGCGTGCGCACAGTGCAAAGAATGTCCATCACGTGCTGCCGCACATTGTCAATACTGTCGGAGACGACAGACGGCGCAAACCGAGCCAGCTGGCTGGCGCTGACGAGCTTGTTGAGGAACTGCGGCGACGAGAAATCAAAGTCCTTTGTCACCTTTTGCGCCAGCTCCGTCGCGCTGACCATGCTCTCCTCATCCTTGTTGGCGAGCAGGATGTTGACGGCGTACTTGGCTGCCTTTTCAGGACGGCCGTATTGAGCAAAGCTGATCCACGCTTGCACAAACTTGCGGTCGCGAGGCAGCTCCTGCGGGTACTTTCTCGCATACGACGCGCAGGCCTTGAGCGAGTCTATCACAATGGGGTCGTTTTCACGCGTCGCCGAGGGGGCCTGCGAGGCCAGCTCCTTGCACAGCTCGCCAATGGTCGTCTTGAACAGACCAGGGTTGCGCTGCGACACCTCCTTCAGAATCTCGTTGGCAGTGGCTGCCATATCCTCGTGGCCGGCCTTGGAGTACTCCATGATCGTCGTCAGGTGGCTGCGGTTGAACATGATGCAGCCAGAGCGGTAGAGCAGCGGCACAATGGTGTCGAGAATGGCGCTCGCGTTGGTGGCCTGGATCTTCTTGACCAGCTCCTTCATAGCGCGGTACATGGTCGTGAAGTCCGACTCGGAGCCGATGACGAAACGGATGAGCTGGTAGCTGCGGCGGTCGTTGAGCTTGGCAAAGCGCATGAGATCCGCCAGGACCTTGTGGGCATCGGGGAAGAACTGGCAAAGATACTTGATGCTCTTTTCCAGACCCGCCGCAGCCTTCTTGCCAGCCTCACCCACACCGCCGTTGTAGGCTTCACACTGCTTAAGGAAGGTGTCGACAATCTTGGAGAACTGAGGCTGACGGCCCTGGATGGCGAAGAAGGCGCGCTTCGAGGATTCATCGAGCGAGCGAACAAGGAGCAGGATGCGCTCTGCACGGACGGCATCGGCATCCACGCCGTTCACGGCTGATGCCTTTTGCTGCTGGCTGCCGCTGCCACCGCCACCACGGCCGTTGGCAGCGGCCTTTTGCGCCTTCTTGATCGCAGGATACGACAGAGGCACCAGGTACTCGTACGTGATACGGTCGACGAGCAGGTTGAGCTCGAGGTCGTTGGCATAGATGCTGCTGAAAACGCGCGACGGCACCGCCGACAGAGCCGCAGTGACCGCTTCATCGCCAGCAGCCAGCTCGCTGGTGGCAGCTGCCCACAGCTTACCGAGAAGGGCCATGGCCTCGACACGAACGGTAGTCTTGCGGTCGCGGCAGCGGTCGGTCAGGTTCGAGAGGACAGAGCGCTCCTTGGTGACACCACCATGGGGTGCGAGCTTGGCGATGACCTCACGGAAGCTGAAGCACTCGATAGCCTTGACAGCCGCCAGACGGACCTTTTCGTCGCTGTCGTTGAGTTTGTCGCCTAGGCCAGCCACCAGCACCGTCTCCTCCTCGCGGCTGAGACCAATGCCGCCGGCCGACGTCGACAGGATGTAGCCTGCCGCCGACACCCAGACGGCGCGGACCAGGGCCGACTTGTCGTTTTTGCGGTTGATAAAGCTCTGGTAGACATGGGGATGTGTCTGGACAAAGGAGTGAGGCGATGTCGGCGTCGTGAGGACGCTGTCGGTGGTGCGTGTGGCCGGCTCATCCGACAGCATGGGTATAGGGTATGCGGCGGGGTCAAGCGCGGGCACGGGCGGAGGACCAGCAGCACCAATGCCAGCAATCATGTCGCCAAGCGTCTCGGACGCCAGCTTGCGCAGGTAGACATTGTCGGCCGACAGCTCGGCCTCGAGCTGGGGGACGACGTTGCTCAGGACTTGCGGCGCAGCTCTCCACAGTTCACGGAGCAGGAGATGTGCCTTTTTCATCTCGCGGAGGTCTGTGTCGGAGGGGCCACCGCCGGTGCCCTCGTCCTCGTCGCCCTCGTCGTCGGATCCGGCGCCCTTGCCATTGGATGGACGGTGGCCGCCCGCGCTGCCAGAGAAGTCAATGATGACGTCGCTAAAGTACTGCGCCACTGAGCGAGTCATCTTGTCGACGCAGGACTGGCAGATGAGCTTGGCCAGCTGGTAGGCAGCAGGCTCCTCCTTGAGCAGCAGGGTCGATTGATAGCGATCCAGCTCGTCCTTGTCGGGCATGCCGCGGTCGCGCAGAGCACCGGGAGGGGCAGCGCGGAGGAATTGGGCCATGATGACGTCGACCACCTTGGGGGGCACATTGGCACCCTCTTCAATAAGGCTGATGAGAACATCGCCAATGTCGTGCTCGACGTCTGTTGGCAGGCGATTGCCAGTGACGTTTTTGGGGGCGGACACGGCGTCAAAAAGAGACGAGAAGAGATGCAACTGCAGAGTCTCGCTGTTGTCAATGTCGTTGAGCAGGACGATACTGCGGACTTCGGCAAGCGAGTGGAGGACGTATTTGTGTTGGGCATCGTATGTGTTGGAGGGATCTTGGAGGGCGGGGAGGATGGAGTTGATGAAGAGAGAGAAGACGTCCTATTGCGAAGAGTGTGTTAGAAGGCCGTGTATAATATAAACAGACAAGAAAAAAAGTAAAAAAAAAGGAATAAAATAAAAACAAAATAAATGTAGCACATTACCTTTAGCTGAGTTTGAGTAAAGGGAGCATTCGGGGCGCAGAGACTGAGGATGTCGACGAGACAGGCCGCGGCATGGGCCTTGACGCCCTTATCCTTGTGGTTGAGCAGATTGTGGTTGGCCAGCTCCTTGGACACCTTGATAAGAGACTCGGCGTCAAAGGTCTCCTGGTCGAGATCAGCCAACTCGCGGCTGAGAGACTCGAGGCGACGAATGAGCTCCTCGGTCGGAATGGGCTTGCCTGGCCGCCACGAGAGCGGCTCGCTGAACCGTAGCCGAATGAGCTGACCATTCTGTGCATCGCCGTCATCTGCTGCCTCAGTCTGAGAAGCAGCAGCGGCTTCTTCCTCTTCCTGCTGATCTGCCCCATTGGCCTCCTCCTCTTCTTCTGGCTCAGACTCGGCCGCAGCTTTGACACGTCGGGTGCGCGTAGATGCAGGTGGCTTCTTCTGCGCTGCCGCCCGAGAGGACGCGCTTCTGCGCGGCAGAGTGACCTCCATGGGCGCGTCCGTAGCTGCTGCGTCTGCTTCCTTGTTCTTGTCGGCCGCGCCGTTCTTGGCCGCGGCGCGTCGACGAGCCGGAGCCATGGCGGGCTGACGATGGGCGGATGCTGTGACGGGCGAATGCGTCGCGTAGTAGTCTCACGATTGCACCGAGCTGCGCAATGCTCTTGAAAAGACCGATGACGTGATTGTGAATATTCTGTTTCGCTTTTTGTGTGTTTTTTTTTTTTGTGTATGATCAAACACGGCAAAGCTGGAGCCAAAGAAACACGATAGACACGATCGGCACGGGGGGGACACGCTGGGACTCAAAGGGCTCGCGCTTGTGTGCGAATTGCCGAGGCGTTTGGGACAGGGCGGGAACCGGATCAAATGGAGAGTGCGCCGTCCAAAGCAACAACAGACGATGACCATGAAATGCCGTAAACAATGAGGTTGGCGACGATGGTTAAGTGGCGGCAGGTGCGACAGGACGGGGGCAAGAAGGGAAGGAAAGAGGGGGCCCGCATGTTACGCGACGAAATGGACAGGCCTTCTCAGAAGGGCTGCGGCCACTGTTTCCTTGCGCAGTGGACAGGGAGTGGTCTCCGAAAGGCCGCTAGCGTAAGAAAATGGGTGGCCGTTGCGTCTTTCGCGTGCTGGGCGCGACTTTGGGGGATGCGACGCACTAGCAGGCGCGTGGATAAGAAGTACCAGTACCTATCAAGCTAGTAAAATGAGGAGGATTATGCCTCTTTATGGGGCGACATACGCGTCATCTAAGTACCGATACATGTGAGCTTACGAGTATCTGTGGTGGTTCTCGCCTTGTCATCGCGAAATGCAACCTGCTCCGTACTTTGTACATGATTTTTTGTGTTTGGCACTTTGCGATTGAGCAAGGGTATCACGTGGATAACACGACGACACACAAAGGCGTTTTGGGATAACTCTGTACGCGATTGCCTTTTAGTATTATTATTATTTTTTGAGACAGCAAAACAAGGCATCGAGCTCCGTCCCAAAGGTAAACGAGACAGCCGCGGGCGAGTGTGGGGAGTTCATCATCTCGCCGCTGAAATTCTGGCACACAATACTACATGATTTGATTTATACCACGATGTGAGATGCAATATCCTCACTTTCAATTCATCTTGAGAGACGAAAGCTCAAATCCATGTCACGTGCGAATGAGCACCTGCCATTATAACGAAAATGAAGCACCGAGTGCTCCTTCCATGCTCGGCCGGCAAGCTCGTCATGCCAATTCTCTGTTGTGCCTCTTGCTATTTGGTCACTCTGGACTGCTCACAACGTTATCTGTTTGACATATTTCAGGTACCATCAACATAAAAAGACCCCTTGTCGTTCTTTTCGTCCCACCTCGGGCTTTCATATCCGTCTTTTACCCCGTCTCATGCTCAAAACGTGTCTTGCCGTACTTATCACCTCCCCGGCCGTTGCATACCACCGCGTGAACTCGGACACAAACTGGTTACGCCGTTCCTACATGTGTCTCATGTGTGTGTGTGTGTGCATTGCAAAAAATCGTATCAGTCAAAACTGGCTTGACATAATTTGTTGACATCCTCTCCTGTCCTTTATGAGCTGCTCTCATGACTGTGACATCCGAGGCACGGCTCTTGTTCCTTCCGTTTTTGATTTCCTCGGCCATCTGTATTCCAGTTCCTTCCATGAGCTTGCCGCCAGTCCCGTATTGGCATGTACCGCTCCTTCCTATTAGAGTTGCACGTGAAACGAGGCTCAAGATGTCGGCTCGGATGTTTCTGCGTCACCCACGAGCCCCGTTCCATGAAGCCAGCTCACACAGGTTCACGGCCAGCCACGGGTTCGACAAACACCTGTGCCGTTTGTAGTACCCTTTTGCCAGAAGCACGCTGCATACTGCCTCTGCTCGCCGCGATTAAAAAGCCTCAGCTTCTTCTCACCTCGTCTTGGCCGCGTGCACGCCTGGGTCGCTCCTTCCGTTTTTGATCATTCGACACCGGTCGCTCCTTCCCTTTTTGCAAAGATTCACGGTAGGGCACACACAATATTTTTTTACCACCACTCTTTCTGCTGTTTGTTTTGACCTTCCCCTCTCTTCCCCCTCTTCTTTTCTTTTCCTCTCTCCTCTCTCTTCCCCCCGTCTTCTTTTTCCTCTCTCTATTCACCAACTTTCGCTCTTTTCAACTTCCACTCACGCCCACACAAGGCATTCCACTCGTTTAGGATCTATCCATCACATTCGCTTTCATCTACCAGACCTTCTTTTTCAACACTTCACACGCTCTCTACTTCGAAAAAGACCATCACAATGGATTCTTTCACCGTTGAAAAGACTGCTCTTCCTGCTCCCGCCACCCGCGGCGGCGATGCCAATGTCCCCGCGACCCAGAAGAAGGCTCGCTACGACTATTTCAAGATCTTCCTCTGCTTTGCCGTGATTGTTCTGGCCATTCAGAACATTCGGTGTATGTATTTTTGAGCGGTCTGGCTGCTTTTTTTACCTTGTTTTTGTTGTTGTGTTTACATAACAAACGTCTGACTTTGTTTTGACACTAGACACGGTCCGCTACAACACGCTGGTTGATAGCATCACCGAGGCCGCAGAGGTTGTTGTTCAGTACATGGAGACGGCCGAGCCCACTGCTACCAAGTTTGCCCATAAGGCTCCCCCTCTGGTCGAGCGTGCCATCCAGGTTGACTACACCACCGTCACTGTGACCCATGCCTCTACCATCACTATCCGCTCCACGGCTGCTGCTCCTCTGAGCACTGGTTCTGCTCCTGCTGCTTCTGCCAGTGGCAAGGTGTCGCCCATCCCCCCCTTCTGCCCGAACGTGAAGCCGCACACGGTCACGATCACGGAGTCGGCCAGCTCGGCCAGCTCGGCGAGCTCGGCCATTCCCTCGTCTTCCTCTACTTCCCTTCCCCCCGTCATTGTGTACGAGACCCAGGTGACGACTGCCACAGTTTTTGTGACTCCTGGCGCCGTTGACCCTGCGGACGAGACGCTGACGGCAACTGCGACTGTTGTTGCGGTCACGACGACCACGGATGTGGTTGGCCAGAACAGCTCGTCCATTTCGTCCGTCCAGGCTTCTGCTGGCTACCCTATCCCCCACAACGGCACCGGCAGCTCATTCCCCCCTTACAACACTGGTAGCTATGCCACGGGCTACGCGACCGGCGTCTTTCCTAGCACTGCCAACTACACAGTGACTGTGCCTGCTCCCAAGGCTCTTGGCACAGGTCAGGCGACCGCGCTCGCGAGCTCGAGCATTGTTCCCAAGGGCCCTACATCCACGATGATCACCGTCTCTGGCGGTACCAAGCTCACGGGCCATGTTGCCTGTGCTATTGTGGTTGGCATGATCACTGTCATGCTGGTTCTCTTTTAAGGGACCAACTAACTCAAGGGTGGGGAAAAAAAAAACAAGTTATCGACTCGGGGCTCTCAAGAAGGGCAAATTGATGAATGAATAGGACGGCGAATCAATGAATGGGAAATTATTAGGAACGATGAATGATTGGCGTTGTTAGGCGATAAAGAGGAACCAGGGTACGAATAAATTGTCTCATTTCGGTGCTTGTTTTGCAAAGCGAGGTCGACTACAGAGAAGTGCCTACCGTGTTGAATGCTTTCACTTGTCTCCTACCCAAGTACCCAGGCCGTGTGCGCTCTTGTATCCCAGTGGCAGCGTCTCAAAATACAGAGTAGGTATACCAGGTTGGTTGGTCGGATTCAAGAGTGCACGCACTCTGCTGCTTGCCCAAGGAACAAAGCGGCAGCCTTTCGTTTGAGGGCAGGCAGGTTGAGCTCGTCCATGCAGCCAGACATTTCCAAACTCATGGCACAGAAAAGATGCGATCAAAGTAGATTCCATGTGCTTCGTAAAACGCCGTGGTCCAACGCCGGCTTTTATGCCCAAATATCAATGAAACATATATAGCGCCAAACGATATAAAGGCAAAAAAGATGGGCAAAAAAAAAAAAAAAAGAAAGGGAAGAAAAACAAAAAGAAAAGAAAAAGTCAGATCGGCCCATGGATATTATGCCACCCAAACGCCCGCCCAAATCCAGTCACACCCCCAAAGAAGAAGAGCAGCAAAAAATACAGACGAGAAATAGGAAAAAAAAAGAGAGTAAGAAGAGACGGCCTCCTCGAGGAGCTTAACGCTGCGTCTTGCGTGCTCGCCAGCCCTCTTTGAATCCCTTTGCGGCATCCTTGAGCTCCTGCTCCGAGACGCTATCATGGATGCTCTCGAGGACGCTGTTGACGGTGCTGATGTGGTTGGCCTCTGGCTTGTCATCGCGAAAGCGGTGCAGGCGCCAGCGCTGCTGGTCGTCGAGGGCGCACTCGACGACGCGATTCGAGATAGGATCACCGCTGGCCTTGAGGGTCTCCCACTCCTCGTCGGTGAGGTAGAGCGGGGCAAAGTGGCGGTAAGGCTCGGCGCTGTTGTCGCCGTAGTAGGCAAACAGCTCGGCCAGGGGCATACTGTCATAGTCGAGCTGGGGCACGTCGTCTGACATTTCGCCGCCACCGCCGCCGGTCTCATGGTCATCGAGTTCTCGGAAGCGCAGTTGGACGCGGAAGTCGACGGTGTTCTCCTCGACGGGCTTCCACTTGAGGATGTGCTGGTCGGTGCCCGGCTGGTATTTGGTATCGCAGCGGGTGAAGATGAGGCCGTCGTTGCCGTGGCGGAGGTTGGGCAGGACGGAGCGGAACATCATTTCGATGCCGTAGCTGAACTGCATCTCCTTCATGTGGATGGAAAAGGCCTGGAACTTCTTTTCGTCGGGGTACTTGCGGAAGAGCGCGTTGTAGGGGTTGTAGACGGCCTCCTTGAAGTAGGCCAGACGCTTGTCGAGCCGGCGCTCTGTCATGTCCTTGCCGCCGAGCACGAGGCAGTCAAAGACCAAAAAGGTGGGCTCGCGCACGCCGTTGCCCAGATCGTCCATGACAAGCTCGCCGTCGATGATGGTCTTGACATGGAAACTGGTCTCGTCGTCGGGGCGCGGGATGTGCAGGGCGCCGGGGGGGAGGAACCAGTAGTCGTTCTTGCGGTCGATCAGGTACTGCACCTCACGGCCCTCTTCGTCTTCCGTCAGGTACAAGAGGTAGCGAATGCCATCGGTCTTTTCGCAGACAAAGTAGCTGTATAAGTTTGTAGGTTAGCGAAAAGAAAGGACAAGTAAAAAAAGAAGAACAGAAGAAAGAAAAACAGAGTGCGATGCTTTGCGGCAAGCTTTGCATCCTCCGAGGACATACTCATTTTGACGCAGCTCATCCATGTGGCGGCGCGTAAAGCTGACGGGCTGAGCGCCAGGAAACCCCAGCTGCTGACGATGCATTAGGCTGGCGACTTCACGGCGCATTGTGTGAAGCACATGGCCTTCAGCACGAAAGCCCGGAGCGTCGATGCGCTCGAGCTTGGAGGATGTGGCGGACATGGCGAAAATGTACAGACGTCGAGCGTTGGCAATCGATTTGAAGTGATGTGATCAGTTATCGTCAGTGTCGTCGCGTCGCGCGAGACTGCCGGAGGAGTAGGGGAGGGTTGCAAAAGCGTTTCGTTTGATAGATGAGGATTTCCCTTCCAAATGCGAACGAGTCGCGATGATGCTTAGTCATCATTTACAACTGGTACTTTGGTACTGTGAGGTACTTTGCGGGACCCGCAGGATGGACGGGAAGCCTGCGTGCGTCATGTTTCAGCAACTCGATACGCCGGACGCGGTCCTCCTGTGGAACCGAAGTGGGCTACAATAGGCCCAGAAACGGCACAGCTAGTATGAAACCTGGCTACTACGGAGTGCCCTATGAAGCCCACCGAACGAACGGCAGGCACCTGGAACTGTCCTATTTGTGAGGCTGTTTCGGCAAAGGATCTCCATCCCGCCTTGTTGTACAATGTTCTGCGTGTACATACATGTACCTCTGTAACAAGCCACGCTGCACTGAGCCTAGCAAGGAACCAGTCCCGTGTCGTCTGTCCCATCGCACCTTCCTTCATCCAACCCTCTTCCTTTCGCAACACCGACACGCCTTCCATCCCAGCGCCAAGCTTTCCCTCAGCATTTTACGACGTCGATTCATTTTCCACCACAGATTTTTGTTGTCGCCTGCAATACCGAGCCGCAGCTACAGCCAACCAGCCAGCAAGCCCGGCCAGCCACTTCTATTTCCCGTTCTTCATTTGCGCAAAGCCCCCCACCGTGCGACGTGGTGGCCTATTTTTCTTTTTGCCGACAACGCCCATTCCTTCTGGCGATATTTTGATGGGCTGTCGTGTTCCGGCGCAAAGAGACCCCAGCGTCGGTCTCTGTTGAGATCATTACGAAGATCTACTGAGAGAGAGAGAGAGAGAGAAAGCGACACCCCGATTGCGACTAACGACATTACTGCGCCAGCATGTGGTCGCATATCGCTGACGCCGCCGTGGCACTGGCCCGTACGTTGAAGAAAAAGGAGAGAGAAGAGAGAGAGAGAGAGAGAGGAGCTGAAAGATGAGGGGAGAAGAAAAGATGACCAAAGATGGCGACCCGCCATTTGGCATATACAAAGTTTTCCGGGGCTGACAATAATGACACAGGGCGAGCGACGGACGATGAGACGGATTCCGAAGGTGCGTTTACAAGAGACGGCAGCAGGAGACGATATATATATCTAACCAAAACGTGCAGGCGGCGACTCTTCGAAAAAGGAAATCTACGCATCGTGGGCCATTTTCATCCTGGTGGTGCTGCTGATTGTGGCCTTTTTCACGAGCTACATGCTTCAGCAGAAGAAGATCACGGCGGTGCACGAGACGGTGATTTCGATCTTTGCAGGCATGTCGGTCGGACTGATTCTGCGCGTGACGGCGGGCGACAGCATCCGCGACCTGGTGAGCTTTGACTACCAGATCTTTTTCAACCTGCTGCTGCCGCCGATCATCCTGTCGTCCGGGTACGAGCTGCACCAGGGCAACTTCTTCCGCAACATCAGCACGATCCTGACGTTTGCGTTTGCGGGCACGTTCTTGTCGGCGATTGTGATTGGCGTGATTCTGTGGCTGTACACGCGGATGCCGCTGGAGGACCTCAACATGAACTGGATCGATGCGATCTCGGTGGGCGCGACGCTGTCGGCGACGGACCCGGTGACGATCCTGGCCATTTTCAACTCGTACAAGGTCGACCCGAAGCTGTACACCATCATTTTTGGCGAGTCGATTCTCAACGACGCGATTGCCATTGTCATTTTCGAGTCGGCGCAGAAGAGCAAGGACGGCTCGGCCAACACGGCGGGCATTGTCAGTCTGTTCAAGGGCATTGGCATCTTTTTGCGCGACTTTTTTGGCAGCATGTTTATCGGCTCGCTCGTCGGCATTGCCACGGCGCTGCTGCTCAAGTACACGTACGTGCGGCGGTACCCCAAGATTGAGAGCTGCCTTATTGTGCTCATTGCGTATGCGACCTACTTCTTTGCGCAGGCCGTGGAGATGTCGGGCATTGTGTCGCTGCTCTTCTGCGGCATCACGCTCAAGCACTATGCCTACTTCAACATGTCGCGCCGCACGCAGCTGTCGACAAAGTACATCTTCCAGGTGCTGGCCCAGCTGTCGGAGAACTTTATCTTTATCTACCTCGGCCTCTCGCTCTTTACCGAGAAGGACCTGCAGTACCAGCCGCTGCTCATCATTGTCACCGTCACCGCTGTCTGCGCGGCGCGCTGGGTCGCCGTCTTCCCGCTGTCCATGGCCATCAACTGGTTCACGCGCTACCGCCAGCGCCGCCGCGGCATCCACAACGCCCCCGACGAGCTGCCGTACAACTACCAGGCCATGCTCTTCTGGGCCGGCCTGCGCGGAGCCGTCGGCGTGGCGCTGGCGGCGCTGCTGACCGGCAAGGACCAGTACGCCCTCAAGGCGACGGTCCTCGTTGTCGTCGTGCTGACCGTCATCATCTTTGGCGGCACGACGGCGCGCATGCTCGAGATTCTGGGCATCCGCACGGGCGTCGTCGAGGAGATGGATTCGGACGACGAGTTTGACATTGAGCCCGTCGGTCCGTATGCGAAGCGCAACGGCGGCGGTTTCGGCTACAACCCGCCGACGATGCCGCTCAGCCGGCTGTCGCAGACCAGCAGTCCTGCGTTTGGTCCCAGCGACAGGCATCACCAGCCCGGTCTGCGCTCGTTCAACTCGTTCAACAACAGCAACATCGACCCGCGCGGCAACGGCGGCGGCAGCGGCAGCAGCAGTGCCCTTGGCCACCGTCCATCCAGCAAGAGCCGTAAGAACTCTGTGCGCGGTGACGACGGTGGTGCCGGCAGCAGCAGTGGCGTGGGCGAGCGCGCCGACCTGCTCGGCTACTCGACCAGTGCCACCGAGTCCGAGGTCGGCAGCGACATTGACACGTCGGACCTGCCACCCCTGGCGCCGCGCGTCCGCTCAAGTCCGCTGCCATCAGGCAACAACGCATCCGACCACATGATGTATGGCCACGATGCAAACGGCGCAGGCTCTAGCAGTGCCAGTGCTGGTGGTGCCGGTGCCTCATCGTCGAGCGGCCTCGCCGGTGCAGGTCTTTCGGCCACAGCAGCCATCCGCCAGCTGTTTAGCACCGAAGACCCCAGTGCGCTGCTCCGACAGTTGGATGAGGACTACATCAAGCCCACGCTGCTGCTGGACGGTGGCAATGGCCGCGGCAATGGTGGCAGCCAAGTTTAAAAACAAGGAGGGAGGTTCGACGAATAGCTATTCTTTTTTTTCATCCTTTCTTCTCTTTCTTCTTCTTTCTGCCTCTTCTTTTCACTTCTATCATGGCGGACAATGTCATCTTTTCGTCTTTTCTGTTTCCCTCACATTTAGATTTCGGAAGCGGCTCTCTGTCGAGGCAACAGAACTGGCTTCTCTATTTGATAACTTTTTTTTCTTTTCTCACGTTTCTGTTTTTTATTTTCCGTCTTTCCTTGCTATATCCTGCATAACCTACCTACCTTGACGGGGTAGTGCCTGTTCTTCGAAATTGACATGACCAAACATATTTCAAAGTCCCGATTTGATCCTGGCAAGGTGACGACTTTTACAAGGCAGCAGCTGTTTTATATACAATCCCTGTTTGCTCTGTGGCACTTGCATCTGAATACGTCGTGTTTGCTACAGCGCATGTAGTGCGAGTAGTGCTTATCAGGGAAGCTGCCAAGGCCCGGCCCCAGGAGACTACGGAGTAGGTACCTAGCACATGTGTGCCGCATGTGCGGCAGTGCGTGGCAGGTACGACGTAGCGCTGCAGAGAGAGAGAGAGAGAGGTGGGGGAGCAGGGAAAAAATGAAGAGGAAGAAAAAGAAAAAGAAATGAAAAAGAATGTCGGTGCCTGCCGCAAGCCTACCTATTTTTAACACCAAAAACAGCGCAAACAAAAAAAAGTCCATGTCAGGCACCGCGCGCATCAGGAGGGGTCCACTGCCGCGAAATGTGGGGTCCTGGAGCCGCCTGTCGGGCTGCCAGCCACTACGCCACAGTGGGCGAAGGAACGAATACATGCCTCTTTCAGCACTAGCAACACTACAAATAGCGCCTCGAGAAACCCCGGTGGCATCGCACGCTACTGCGAAGTAGGGCACTATTTTGAACGACACACGACAGCTACCAACATTACACAAGTACACATCACGACAAGCAGCAGCGACCAAAGTTAAAAGAATAGGGAAAGCAGGCCTTATTTTCTGTTCTTTGTCGACCTTTGCACGGCACACTGTCTCGGCATACTCGACAAGCTTTCTGTGTTGCATGCGCGGCCGTCGCAGAGAAACCTCCTCCCGAATCTTGCCATATTTTATATATCTTTGGATCTTGATATCATCTAGAGATATATTTTGTTCGACCGCTATCTTTTTGGCTTTTTTTCCCCTCTATTTTGGCCATCGTTTTGTTGACTTCTCGAATCTCCTTTGGGCCTTGGCCTGCTTTCTTCAACTGCCCGTCATACCTCTCTCTCTCTCTCTCTCTCTCTCTGCCTTTACCCCCTTGTCACGATGCTCGACGAAAACCTCCCATCTTTCATCTACCGGCCCATGCCCGACCACCCGTCGAGCCTCGTTGTCTACTACACGCGCTCCGGCTCCGAACCTGCTCCCGAATACGTCGTGCGCCTCGCCGACCCCGCCACCCAGCCAGCCTGCCGCGGCGTCTATGCGGCCGCCCTCGCCGATCCCTACAACAGCACCGACGTCGTCTATGGCGAGCTCGCCGTGGCACCAGTGTGGACAAAACCAGCGTCCTCATCGTCGTCCTTGGCTGGCGACGGCGCCGCGGCCCCTGCCCCCGTGCCCAAGATCCCCGATACCTTTGTCCTCTCGCTCTACAACCCGGACCAGGCGATCACTGTCCGCTACAGCCCCAGCAGCTGGAACCGGACCGAGGCATGGGAGTTTGAGCTGCCTGTCGAGGCATTCCGGAAGCCGAGCGCCAGCCGCCTCGACCGTCAGCAGTCAGGGCCAGCGGCACCGGCAGCAGCTGCGTCTTTGCCAACGGGCGATGCAGCCCTCGCGCCCAAAAACATCTTCAAGTGGAAGCGCGACCGCCGTCTCGGAAACAAGGACATGACCTGCTACCTCGTCGGCCAGACGGTTGGCCTGCAGCGCAGCAAGGAACCAGATATCACCGTGGCCATGTTCAAGAACGGCCGCGACCCTGCCGTCACTGTCTACGAGCCCAACCTGCAGCGCGTCGATGTCCAGGACCGGCGCGGCCTCGATATGGTGCTGCTGCTGGGCGCACAGGCCATCCGCGATCTCTACCTCGTGCCTCGCTCAGACATGTTCAACCTCCAAGGGGGCGGCAAGCCAAAGAGCACGGCACCGCACACGGCACCGCACACGGCACCACACACGGCTGCCGTCGCAAAACCAGCCTCGTCGTCTACGCCTTCGGCAGCCGCCATCGATGCAGAAACTAAACGTCTGCAAGAACTGTTTGCGCGCGAAGAGGCCGAGCGGCTGCGTCGAGAACAGGAGGACGAGGAGCGCGTCAAGGCCATGCTGGCGGCTGAGGAACAGGAGCAGCAGCGTCTGCGCGAAGCTGAGGTCGCCCGCGAGACCGAGCGGCTGAGACAACTGTACGGCGTGGAAGGACAAGAGCTGCTGGATTCATCGCTCCGGGGGCCACCTCCAGGACCGCCTCCAGGACCGCCGCCGTCGGGTCACCGTCCTGTCCCGCCAACGCTCCAGCCCGCCTTGCCTCCGAGACCTGTCAGCACGGGTCCGACAAACCACCCCACCTCGTGGTGGCGTGGAGGCGGCGGCGGAAGCGGTGGTGGTCGCGGCTCGTCAAAGATGGGCGCCATCTACACTGGCAACCCGGCCGCCAGTGTCAGCGCCCTCTTCTCGTCGTCGGCGGCCAGCTCTAGTCGCCGTGATCTGCCAACCATGTCCGGCGCTTCGGGCGTCCCGCCAGGACCGTCGCCGCCCCCTGATGAACGTAGCCGCATCCACAAGAAGCGAAGCGTTCACTTTTGATTTTGCGCGCTTGAACAGCTTGGAATGCCGTCTTATGTTCTTGCATTTTTGCACCCCTCTGCATATGATTTGTACTTGTTGGCCACTGTATACATATATACCCCCGGAGTTGCGCTGCTTTGTTGTCTGCGTTACTTTGTTTTCATGTTTCTCTTCGCTGTTGGTATCTACCTCTAGATAGGTGGATTCTTGTTTTTGCAGGTATTTATAGATCAGTAAATTCATAGTGTTCATATCCAAGCTGAAATTGAAACGGAAAAAGAGTAAAAATAAAAAAGGCAACATGGCAATGGAACACATGGACAAACCACCAGTAATCCATAGTAGATCGCGCGCTATAATATGAAATGCAACATTTTCCCGAAAAGAAGGAGGGAAAAAATAAAGACCAATAATTGGACGGCGAACAATGGAATATCCAGAAGAAAAAAAAAGGGGGGGTTTTAAAAAAGGAACCAAAGGCAAAGAAGAAGGAGCACAAGATATACACCGTAGAAAAGGGGGAAAGGGGGGATAACAAGTAAACCCAACATCTGGAGAGGAGAAAAACCCCCCAACCTAAGCCTCTAGATGATACCACCCGGAGGGACATATGTCGAATTGCTCCGTGCTCCCGAAGCCAATGTTGTCGTTCCCGGCGTATCGTCGGGCTGTGTCTTCCGCAGCATAAACACAGGCTTCTTGCCCTCCCTATCCAGCTGCCTGAAAAGCAGCAGCGGCTTCTCGTTGAGCGCCAGGCACCGCTCCTGGTCGCCATACACAATAAACAGCCCATAGTCTTCTGGCGATCCGTTGATCTGGTACTTGCGCAGCGCCGCCGGTAGCACTTTCCAGCATGGGTCTTCTAAGCTCACCTTGAACGACTTGAACACCTCCACCGCCGCGCCCGCTGCACTGCTGCCGTCGCCTCCTGGCGCATGGCTGCGCCGCGGTGCCCCCGAATGCTTTTCGCGGCCCGTCGACTGTCCGCCATGGTAGTCAGCCTCGGCAAATGTCGAACGTGCCGACGGTGTTGGCTGGTCGCCACGGTACGACCGCGATGCAAGCGTTCCGCTGCCGTTTGGCAACGTTGGTGGCGACGTCGGCGACGGCATGTTTGGCGATGGATATGACGCGTTCGACCCAGACGACATGACAAGTCCGTTGCCGTTGGCTGCCGCCAGGTACTGCGACGAAAGAACAGCACGTTCCGCCGCACTGGCCGGGTCCAGTGTCTGCTCAGTTATGCCACGCTCATGCGAAGTCTGCTGGTGTGTCGGCGATGTCGCCTTGGACACCTGTCCGGCCGGCGGCACCATCTTGCGCGTCGAGTATTGCCGTCTGATGCTGATCGACTGGCTGCCCCCCACCAGCGTCGCATCGCTGTATAGCGAATCGTCGTTGGCTGCATTACCTGCCACACCGTTTCCAATCCCGTTGCTACCGACGTTGGGCAGGGGCTGCTGGGCATCTTTGACCAGCCGCAGAGCTGGCAGAACATCTTCGCGAAGGCGTCTAAAGTCTTCCGTCAGTCTCCGCAGATCTTGCTCGAACAAGCCTATCCGCTCGTCGCGCAAACGGAGCTGTTCGACGAGGTGCTTGATGTCTTTGAGCGTCGCCATTGTCGCTTGAGCCTCGGTCTCGGCCGCTGTCCAATCGTTAGCCCAAATACAGAAACACAAAAAAAGCACAGGGCTGGGGCTGAGTACAAAAAAAAAAAGATATGAAAAAACCTACTTTGTGGCACATAATGCTCGCTCTCAATGGGAATCTCCTGCGCCTTCTTGACTTCATAGACGCTCTTGAGAATGGTCAAACGGTGGCCCACACTGGCAATGCCCATCTGCTTCAAGTCATCATGCAGCAGCGCAATAAGAGCCTCGCCAACAATGTCGTTTTCTGAATTGTTTGAATGCCATGTTAGCCAGCGGTGTTGTTGCCTTTGAGACAAGAAAAGAGAATAGGAAAAGAAAAACAAAGAAAGAAAAGGGTTGCACACGCACCCAGAAAAACGTCCGCATACTGCTGCAGGCCAATGGTGGCCACAAAACCTGCACACTCGTCGGCCGTCCAGTCCGTGATGTTGGTCTCGGGAAGCCGATCGGGCCCGCTGCGGTAGCCGTAGGTCGTCGGTGTGTGTTCTGCCGAGCCAATGTCCGTCTCTGTCATAGAGAGCTCGGACTCGGTCGCCTCAGTTGGAGAGCTGTACGGAATATCGTGGTCGTAGTCATCGTCGACATCCGACTCCGTATATGCCGTGCCCTTTTGGAAACTCATGATGCCGGATGTGCTGTGCGTAGAAGGGTATAAAGCAAGGTCTGACCAAAGAGTGAAAGGAGTTCCAACGGCTCTTTGGCCCCGTTGCCCTGTCGCCCTGTCGGCCTGGCGGATGAGGGTCGGCTATACACGAAAAGCGAGAACTGCTATACGTGTAGGTGAAAAAAAAGAAAAAAAACTCTTAACGCAGTCAAGCTCTCGGGCGTCCCATGCAGCGAAGCAGGGATGCAAGGCGCCACGCTGCGGACTGTGCACGTCGCTAGGAACGAGCGGAACTTTGAGGGAATCTGTCGCTTGCACCCCCTTCGCTTTGTCCCGTCGCTTTTTTTTTTGTGCTGTGTCGCCGTTTGTCGTCGCCGGGCTGCTTGTGAGTAGTCCGATGCTTCTCTGTAGAGGTCTGTAGAGGCCGTCGGCTTTGGTCGTCGCCGGGAGGCAAAGGGGAATCGATCGAAGGGAGGGGTCGGCGCGCGCGCGCGACAAATCAAGCAGGCGAGAAAATAGGGCGATGCAGGTGAAGTGGGGAGAGGAGGACGGCGAACGTTTCTTTATCGAAAACCGGATAGAGGAGCGATGCAGGCTGCGTAGAGGGAAAGTCGACAGCGAGAAGCGCGGGAATGCGAGAATGGTGTGGCGACAGTTGTGTCCTTTTTTTTTTGAGCAAACGGTTTGTGGATCAGGCCCTGAGCTTGGCGATGGGAACCCCGTGGGACAGCTTAGAACTGCTATGGGACGCTTTATGGGTCGGTTTGTAAAGGAGGCGAGCCGCGATAAGGAAAGGAGAAAAATGTGCGACGATGACGGATCGGAGAGCGTCGGAGAATGACGATAATCAAAGAGGCGGATGAGAACAGGATGCTCAGTCGAATTGTGGGAAGGCTCGGAGAAAGGAGGGAGGGGGGATGGACGGCGGTCTGTTGGTTCCCTTTTTTGCTGCAGAAAAGGAAAGAATGGTAGGTGCGAATGTACAAAATAGTACAAAAAGTACTAGGGAAGGCGGGTCAGATGAGAGGGGGAACAGAAAGATAAAAGAGACAAAATAGGGAAGCAGCGACCAGAGCCAAAAAGAGCTAAAAACAAAACCCACCATGCCAAGCTACGGCCTAACAAAAGGGAAAGAGCGGAAAGGTACAAAGCAAGACCGGACTTTGCGCTTTCGTACCTGCCACAGTGGACGCTTTTCAGGGACCGCATACGTTCAGAGTTTGGCAGTTGCCGCAAAAGAACAGGGGGCCCAGAGCCAGGATATATTTAGTCTCGCTCCTAGCGCCCAAGCAGCAAAGTAAGTACAGAGTATGGGCAGCGGCAAAGCGAAAAAGAATGTGGGGATCGTGGACAGACGTGACGAACCAGGGCAATGGAAATGGGAAATGGGAAAGATGGAGGGGAGGTGCGCCTTCCCTTTTGGCCTCTTTTTCTTTTGGGTGTCCAGGGGGTGTGCCATGTTGGCTCATCGGAAGGTGCGACCCAGGCAGAGGGGAATCAGAGGGGAAGCAGAGAGGAAGCAGAGAGGAAGCAGAGAGGAAGCAGTAGAGAGGTTTATGCGTGAAGCGACTTGCAGGTGCAGACAATAAAGCGACGGCGACATGTATCTTATGACATTGCACATACAACAAAGACAGGTCTCGCGGATGGCCGCCACACACCGCCAGCCATACACAGAGACTTACCCGTATGTGCTGGGCAAAAGACGGTGTTGAGACGCCTCATAGAAAAGCACTTTTCAAATATTACAAGCCCAACCAATACAAAACGGCAGGTGTAGGCGAGGCATGCGAGATGCGACATGTGCATCGCACCTTCCGAGCGGAGCGCCACACCCCAATGTTGTCTACAAAGATCACTGAAAGAAGCAGAAGCGTGGAGGTTGCACTATATTATGGATCTTGCATGCTTGTCCTATACTATATCGACGGCTGCATGCTATCCAGCAGCATGATGTGGCAAGGCTTGGCCGCCCCCTCCTCCCCTGCGCCTCAACGGCCAAAGCGCGACAGCGTCTTGGTCGATTTTGTCTGCGCGTCCTGGAGCATCTTGTTAAAATCGCGGAACAGCGAGTTGACGGTGCCATTAGCTTCCCAGTCATCCACTGTCTTGTTGGCAAATGCGCGCCGCTTGCGCTTCTTCATCTTCTTCTTGCGTCCGCCGTCGAGCGCGGCCAGCACGCCGTCCGCCTTCAGCTTCTCTTCGACCCAGTCCTTGAGCGCGCGGCGCCAGTGCAGTAGGTTGTGCGCCGTTTCTGCGTTGCTGTGGCACACGGCACCGACCAGCCAGTGCTTCGACACGGGAGCAATCGTATTGCCATTCGCGTCCAACGGCTCCTCGCCATCATCAGCGTCTTCGGCGTCTTCGAGGTCGTCGAGCGTCTTGCTGTCGTAGACGTTTCCGTGGAATAGGATGCGGAAGGAAACCGGGTGCTTGGAGCGTCCACACGCGTGGCAAACATTGTCCCCGAAGCCAGCGCCCACCAAGTTATCATCGCGCCGTCCATTTGGGCGCAGGTTGAAGCTGTCCATGTACGGCCTTGCGCGCAGCGTGCTGATGAACTCGGACGTCCATACCGACGACATGAATCTCGACTGTGCGAGGCCGCCCACCTCGCGGTCCAGGCGGTCCCATGCCACGCGGTACAGCTCATCGTCGGCCTCTTCGAATGCGGCGCCCGGGTTGATACGCCGGTGAACGAGCCACTCGACGGCATCCTTGAAATGGCTCTTGAGTGGCTTGTGCGCCTGGAACGTGAACTGCAGCGGAATCTCGCGACGCATAATAGCTTGGACATCATCGGCGGCAGCAGCGTCGCTGCCGCTGTCATCAATAAAGCCGGCCATGTCCTCGTCGTCGTCTTCTTCCAGCACATCTTCATCGGATGCCGCTGCCGGCCTTCCATAGTCGTAGCCGTCGTCTTCTTCGTCTTCCTCGAATCCGCTGCGCAGTTGAAAAGCTTCCAGACCACCTTGGCCTTCGGCTTCTTCTTCTTCTTCTTGCCGTCTCTTCTTTTCAAGCTTTTTGGCCTTTTTGGCCGCCTTCTTTTCCTTTTTGCGCTGCTTCCTGTCTTCCTTTCTTTTTCTTTTCCACTGCGCCTTGGCATCTTCCTCCTCCTCTTCCTCCTCGTCTTCGTCTTCTTCCTTTTCCTCCTCCTCGTCCACTTCAACATCGCTGTCTTGGTGTTGAGTCTTTCCGTCTGCCTTGACTGTCTCGTCCTCAACCTCCTGCTCCTCCACCTCATCCTCACCCTCATCCCCTTCTTCATCTTCATCTTCAAAGTCGGAGAGAGCAACATGATCTGGGTCCTTGTCGTAGAGTGCACGACGCACAACAGGCTCTCCGTCCGATTCATCCGACTCGAGATCACTCTCTGTCACCTTTTCGCCCAGTCTCCGCCGCCGAAGCAGTTCCATGTGGCGCTGGCGAGCAGACCGAGGTCCGCTTTTGCGTGCCGACCGGCTTGTGCTGTC
This sequence comes from Intubia oerlemansii, assembly GCA_020002355.1. Classification (NCBI taxonomy): domain Eukaryota; kingdom Fungi; phylum Ascomycota; class Sordariomycetes; order Ophiostomatales; family Ophiostomataceae; genus Intubia; species Intubia oerlemansii. Next base: position 11,416 of record JAGKRZ010000221.1, on the reverse strand, counting down.
AGAGACTGTCCGTGCGGCCGGTGTTCCTCGGACAAGCCGGGAAGGCGTACGCCTCGCAGGGGTGTGCACTTCTTCTGCATCGCTGCTGATAGAAGTGCTGCTGCTGTCCTTCTCTTCATCATCATCATCTTCTTCTTCGTCGCTACTTCGGACTGCTGTGGCGCGAGACCGCAGCCGTCTGCGACGTGGGGTGGGCTTGATATCATCGTCACTGCTGCTGCTGCTGTTATCGTCGTCGTCGTCGTCGTCGTCGTCGTCATTCACGTCTTTGCTCTCGTCCTTCTTGTCCTCCTTCACGTTCTTTTTGGGACGTCCCATAATGATCAGATCGTCACTGTCGCTGTCGCTATCCGAGTCAACGACAATTGGCACACGGGCCTTCTTCCGCGAGGGTTCTGGCGAAGAGGACACATTCTTGCGCTTTTGTACTCTTCCACGGCGGCTGGAGATCACCTCATCATCCCAGTCGTCGTCGTCGTCATTGGCGTTGCCGTTGTTGAGAGTCTGGACCGGCGCTCTTGCCCTCGCAGGCACCACTCTGCTGTGAAGGCTGCGGCCTGGCCGGGGAGCTGTCGTGTGTGTCTGGAAGCGTCGCTCTGAATAAAATGAAAAGAAAAAGAACAAGTCAGGAAAGGATAGCAAAAACACGCTCAAAAGTCGCTCGTTCACATACTCAACAAGTCTTCGATCGTCTGCTGCTTGCCCTTCTTCCGGGGCCGTTTGGAATGGCCAGACATCGTGGTGCTCATGGCGGTGTGCGTATGTCGCCGTCGGTCTGCAACAAGCCCTTGCCTCTCTCTATTGGGAGAAAGTAATGGTCCGTACTGGCAATATGCTGTGCAGATGCTCGATAGTTTTGACAAAGTTTTCGATTGCTGTCCTTCTCAGCGTTGAGAAGTGAACTGTCCGCAAGAGTAGACGATCTTGTATCCAATACCTGGTTCAGAATGCAAAATAAACCAAGAAAAAAACGGATTGCAAAGATTTTAAGGATCTGCATGTAAATGACGACAGAGTGCGAATAGGTGAAACGGGGAATGTCAAAAATGAAAATTCACGGTTCACGTCTCGATTGCACTAGTTTACCGACCACTTTGTGACGCGTGATCACGTGATTTAAACATCAGGCAAAAGTGTCAACGAATCGCCATGGCACAAACCCAACATTCTTCTAAAGGTCGTTTATAGTTTTTAACTTTAAGTTTTCAATTATCTAGTCAGCCGAGTATCTGTCCCCAGCAGTATCCCAGCTCATCTATGTACAGCACCACCCCTCGACCCCCCAAAAAAGTATACACCATATTAAGATACACGATAACACCTAGTGGCCTGGATTTCCCAAAGCAACATGAAAAGAGAAGAGAACAAATGAAACAGATAGGTACTAGGACCCGATGATCCAAGGAATGCGGCCGCCAATCATGGAGATGTGTAAAAATATTAGTGAAGTTGGGCCATCAGGCCATTCAACTGTGTAGGATTGAAAAGCAAAAGAAGAAGAGTGGGCGGAGGAGAAGGTGCGAGAAAGGGGGTCCAGCTTGATGTCCTGTATCTTGAGCCTTGAAGGGGGAGTTTGTGCCATGCCAGAGAATGCAAGCAGCAAAGTTGCAGCAACCCTTAAAACACGAGAAGAAAAAAAAATAAAACAAATTAAACGCCAGAGAGCCCGTCTTAACTCCGAATAAAAAGTTTGGTCAAGAACCGCATCTGCTTCTCCCGTCGCAGCCGCTCTGCGGCAGCCTTGTCCGCTGCGCCACTAGAGGTCTGTCCAGAAGGGCTCTACCGAAGCTTCTTCTTGACATCTTCTTCTCCGGCGGCGATGACGTCTTCGAGCTTCCAACGCGGCGGGCGTGCAATAGCCTTGACGCCGTGCTCCTTGATCATCTCTCGCTCCATCTCAGGAGTGATGTGCGGGGGAAGAGGGTCCAGACCGCCCGAGATGCCGGTAGAGAACTTGAGCTGCAGAATGTCGCCAACCTCGTCACAAGCCTTGAGCATGCGGTCCATGTCCTCCTTGGTGTGCGACGCTGAAATGCAGAAACGCGCTCTCGAGCTAATAAGCGGCGTGGCGGGGTATCCGACAATAACGACAGAGATCTTCCGCTTAAGCATTTCGCGGCTGAAGGATGACATCTTGCCGGGGCTGTAGAGAACAACAGGGATGATGGGAGAGTCGTCGTGGCCGTAGACAATGAAACCAAGACGCTTGAGTCCGAGACGGAGGTAGCGGGAGTTGAAAGCAATGCGCTGGAGACGCTCCTCGCCCTGGCCAGGAACAAGCTCGCCCGAGATGATCTTGAGGGCCGACAGAATCTGCATGAGGACGGGGGGAGACGGAGACTCGCCAAAGTTGGTGGCAGCGTTCGACGCTTGCAGCTTGTCAATGATGTGCTTCTCAGCACACACGTAGCCACCGTTGGCACCAAACGACTTGGTAAAAGTGCCCATGAGAATATCCACCTCGGCCGGGTCAACCTTGAAGTAGTCGCAGACACCACGGCCACGAGCACCAACGGCGCCAATGCTGTGGGCCTCGTCGACAAACAGGAAGAACTTGTACTTGCGCTTCAGGGCAAGAACACCGGGAAGATCAACCATGGTGCCCTCCATGGAGTACAGACCCTCGACGGCGACGAGAATCTTCTTCCACGGGCGGTGCGTGCGGGGCTGGCCCTGGGAAATGGCATCACGCAGGTGGCGCTCGAGATCAGCCATGTCGTTGTGCTTGAAGGAGCGAATGACGGCGTTGGACACACGTGCACCAATACGGATCGACGCGTGGTTCAGCTCGTCAGACAGGATCAGACAACCCTTGGAGACAAGAGCAGGGAACGAGCTGGCGTTGGTGACGAAACCCATGGAGAAGACCATGCCAGCAGGCTTGCCAACAAAGGCAGCAACCTCGCGCTCAACCTCGAGGGCCAGGTCATTGGTGCCAGCATCAGCGCGTGAGCTGCCAGCAGTAACACCGTACTTGCGGAGAATCTCCTCGGATGCGTCGGCGCAGGGGCCCTCTGACTGGGCAAAACCGAGGTAGTTGTAGGAGCTGACATTGAGCGTCTCGGTAGTGGTACCGGTGAACTGGTAGCTGTCGTTGTAGTCGTCCGACTTGCGGTCAATCAGGGTGATGTAGCGGCCAGGAACACCGGTGGTGGGACGGGCAAAGCAGTCATCGAGACGCATCTTCAGACGGCGGATGTAGAAGCTGTCGAAATCGTCATTGAGCGGAGCGTAGCCCTGCTTGAGACGTGCAGCATTGCTGTCGGCCTTTTTGAAGTGGTGGCCGAAGAAGTCGCGCGTATGACCGAGGCCAATCAGCAGGAGATAGCTGATGTAGGTGGCCAGAAAGTAGTAGTAGGGCGGCTCGTCGATGACGGGCGTCTCCAGAGAGCCACCAGGATGCTGACTGACGTAGAGGTGGTTCCGGCTCAGAAGGGGACCAAACTGTGCATCCTTGCGGCGCTGCAGCTCGGCCTCGGCATCAGAGGGCGGCTCAAAAAGCGTCGTGGCCTCGTCAGACAGGCTCTCGCCGGCCGTAGCCGTCGAGAGCGAAATCTTGGGAAGCGACATGGTCGAAGCAGAAATACCGCCGGCAGCGGGCGACTGCTGCTGCTGTTGCTGCTGCTGCATCGCGAGGAGCGATTGTTGGGCGGTCATGCCAGATTGCTGGTCGCGGTTCTTAGGAGACGAGGAGAAGAGCTGGGAGAGGCGGCTGCCTTTGGTCTGGGATTGTCGTCGCTCAGCCGCCTTATCCAACGGCGACATACTGGAGTAACTCGAGAAAGGATTGGCAAGCTTGCGCGGCATGTCTAGGAACGGCGAGAAGGCATCTGCTGCGTGGTCGTGGGTCAGCACAGGGCTTGCTGGGTTGTTGGTTTTGGAGGGGGCTGGGTAGCGAGGAAGACGCGGAAGTGGTAAAAATACAGCAGAGAGACCCAGAAAGCACAGGGACGGGTTTGAAGGATTATCGAAAAAGTCGGGAATTGAACAAAATAAAAGGAAGAAAAGTACCCGCAATGTGTCTATGTGGAAGATGCAGGATGAAAGAGAGAAGGTCGACGAAGAAAAAAAAAGGCAGAACTTTAGGAAAGGAGCGTGAATGGCATCACACACGGTTGCAATGACGCCTCGACAGGACAAGGTGGACAGGGGAGAAAGAGGAAGAAGAAAGGGAGGGCAAATGGCGGTATCGCAAAGAAGGAAAAAGGGGGTGCAGCTGTTGGAAATGGGTGCCAGAGAAAAAGAGAAGGGGCGCCCCCAGGGGCGGGTCGGGTTTTGGGCGGCAGCCAGCGAGACTACCTACTTTGGCAGAAAGGGGCTAGTAGCGGCTGCGGCACGGTTGGTGTGTGGTGTGGTTGTGTGGTGTGTATGCTTAGTGGTCCAAGCTCGAGGCAGGGGCGATCCACTGTTGCACTCATCCACAACGGCCGAGGGACACGACAACTGCGCAGGGAGAGGCAGGCAAGTGCAATCGACCCAATTGAACCAATTGGCCGGCGTCCCTTCTCTTTCGAGCGTGCTTTTTTTTGGGAAGGTTTGGTCTTTGTGAGGGGGGGACGGTGGGAAGGGGCTTGTTGTGGAAGGCGCGATGGGCTTGTAGAAGAAAAACGCGGGATACTTACGCGATAATATGTCAAGCCGGCAACCGAAGACGCGTGAACGTCGACGGATTTCGAAAATGAGCCGGAGGTCGCTGTCGACGAGAAAGACAAAACAGGAGAGAAAACTCGGCGCTGGTCAAATTTTGTTCAACGTTCGGTCTGCTGCCCCGTATATTGCTGTTTCACACTCTCCGCTGGCTGGCCAGTAGGTACATGTATCTTTTTAGAGCGGGTCGCGTCAGGAAGGTGCGAGAGTGGGCGTTCGGCAGACCCAGAAGGAAAGAACTGTCGTTTTGGGGTCGCAGTTGGATTGTACCAAGGAGTCGACAAGAAGAGTTGGCAGAAAGAGAAAGAAAATACAGGAACACGAAGGCAGATACTTTCTAGGTAGTACACGATGTGTACGAGTAGGGAGGCTCCAAAAAGGAATAAAAGGGAGAGAAACGCGAGAACGGCGCGCGATGCAGGTAAGACACCCAGTAATTTGGAACAAGAGGCGGCAAATTTTGTTGTTATTTTTTTTTTTAAAAAAAAGCGGAAGTCACCACATCAATGAGATACACCGGCGAATGCAGGAAGGAGCTGCCAGAAGCCAGGTAGACTTTTTTAGCCCATAAAAGATAAGATAAGTGATGTTAGCGTGCACTGGCGCGAGTCGATCCCGAAGCCTTTTCTTTTCAATGGCCAATGCTGCCAGCCAAATGCCGGGCATTCCGGAAATTGTTCAGTTCAGCCCAGGGGCCGGAGTGCTGATTCGCCGGTCTAGCAAAGTTAGTCACGACCTGCATACACGCTCACGCCGTGTACATCCATCTGCTATTGAGAACTGCATCGCGTTGCATGTGCAGTGTGACGTAATGTGAGCGCGCAGACGCCGAGGGTCGCCGATGGATGGCAGCATGGCGGGCCGTAGTCGTAGTTGAACGGGCCAGGGCTGGTCGCCGTCTGTGGCATCAGACGGCCAGGAAATCTCGACTCCAGAATTGGAAAAGGGGGCTCTGGAAGTGGACAAAGGCTACAGATCATAAACGGAGTACAGATGTCACAAGAAGAACGGTGAAAGTGACGCACGGCAGCAACAAGACATCAGATTGGTGTCAGCCGGGTAGACGCAAAAGATACATACTGTCAAACTACAGAGCATTCGCAGTACCTTGCACGCAAGAGAAACAGCCTGCGCGGAGCTGGGCTTCTTCCCTTGTCCTGTCACACGAACCCATTCTTCGGCTGCACAACGATACAGGAACCTCCACACCAACACACGAACCCTGCAGCTGCATCATGAACTATTCGCAGATGTTCTTGTTATTGTAAAGTACGCCTTCATGTATGTTCTTGCTAGCTAGCACTGCTTGACGTACGGAGTATGTGATCCAACAATCCTGCCGACGTCACGTCGCATCTAGCCGCAGGGTTGCAGTGCATCGCAAAAAGCGCGCGATGTGTCACGTGTAGCATCATGGGACTCTTCACGTGTCTATGGCACCACCCCTCGGGACGAAGCGCTTCTTATCGGCTAGTTCAGGGGTCTTATCTCGGCGTATACCCCGGACAGCCAATTGAGAACTTCCCAATGTGGTAGTTTAGCCAATTTTTTAGGCCATTCTGGGCGTTTATTATGCGACTCGGCTTCGGCCTCCGGGCCAATTTTCCCCAACAAATCTGATTTCGGCAGGTACGCACGCACCTCTCCGCGTTGTCAAGCCTACCCGTGTGCTTCATACCTACATTGCAAGTACACATAATCAGCACTGCACGGCCATTGTCAATTATCGATTTGACTTGATCTAGCCCCTCTCGAAAAAGTCTGAATCTCACACCAGCATCACCAAAGCCAGCGTTCGACAGCGTTCAGTAGCAGTCACCCTTTCCATCCTCCAACTCTTTCCCCCTCCCCCCTCCCCCTCCTCCTCCCCCTCCTCCGCAAGGAATACTCCCAGGACCATCACAATGGCCACGACAACGGCCGCTGAACCCATCGAGCTGTGGCGGCATGCCAGCCCCCAGGATACTCCCATGTACCGGTTTATGGAGGTCGTCAACAAGAAGTATGGCCTGAAGCTCGACAACTACCCCGACCTGCACCGGTGGTCCGTCGACAACCTGCCGGCGTTCTGGGAGGAGGTGTGGGACTTTGTAGGCGTCAAGGCCTCCAAGAAATACGACAATGTGCTGCCCTCGATGGAGATGTTCCCGCGGCCCGACTTTTTCCAGGGCTCGCGCCTCAACTTTGCCGAGAACCTGCTCTTCCCTGCGGGCGTCGAGCTCGACGAGGAGGCGACGGCACTTGTCACGGTCACCGAAGCATGGGACAAGATGGGTGTGCAGAACATGTCGTGGGCGAGTCTGCGGGAGCGCGTGCGGCAGTGCGCAGCGCGTCTGCGCAGCGCCGAGATCGGCCTCCAGGCTGGCGACGTGGTGGCGGGTTTCATCAGCAACCATGCCGATGCGATTGTGATCATGCTGGCGACAGCTTCCGTCGGCGGCGTGTGGACGGCCATCAGCCCCGACAATGGTGTCAGCGCTGTGCTGGACCGTCTGGAGCGCGTCAAGCCCAAGGTTCTGTTTGCCGACCATGCGTCCATGTACAATGGCAAGCTGTGGCCGAGCACCGACAAGACCCTGCAGATTGTCGACGGCCTGCTCAAGGGCGGCCTCAAGGCTGTCGTCGTTGTCGATACGGTTGCTTACCCCGGCATGGGCACCAACGACGACGCCAAGCTGGGCCTCGACAAGCTCAAGGCCAAGGTGGAAGTTGCCGTTGCGTACGACGCATTCCTGGCGAGCGCGCCGTCGGCGACCGAGGCGCCACTCAAGTTTGAGCAGCTGCCGCCGGCACACCCTCTGTACATTCTGTACTCGAGCGGCACGACGGGCCTTCCCAAGGCGATTGTGCACACGGCGCTGGGCACTCTGATCCAGCACAAGAAGGAGCTGGCCCTGCACTGCTCCATGGGACCCAAGTCGCGCATGCTCTACTACACCACGACGTCGTGGATGATGTGGCACTGGAACGTGTCGGCGCTTGCCGTGGGTGCCAGCCTCGTTCTCTACATTGGCTCGCCCTTCCACCCGTATGGCGAGATGTCCATGCCCCGTCTGCTTGCTGCGCAAAAAGTCACACACTTTGGCACATCGGCTGCCTACCTGATTGCCCTCGAGTCCAAGAATGTCCGCCCTGTTGTCGACGCGCCGGAACTGGATCTGTCGGCACTGGAGTCCATCTTCTCGACAGCGGCCCCGCTCCCTCCCTCGACATTCTGCCACGTCTACGAGGCGTTCCCCAAGCGCGTGCACCTGGCCTCGATTACGGGCGGCACGGACATCATCTCCCTCTTTGGCGCACCCTGCCCGCTGCTGCCGCTCGTGGCGGGTGCTGTTCAGTGCGCCGGTCTTGGTCTGGCGATTGCCGTGGCCGACTCGTCGTCGCCTGAAGAGGCGCCCGAGCTGGTTCCGGCCGGTGAGGAGGGCGACCTGGTCTGCATCAAGCCCTTCCCATGCGAGCCGCTGACGTTTTACGACGGCGACGCCAAGTACAAGGCGACATACTTTGAGCGCTTCCCCGGCTGGTGGCACCACGGCGACTTTGTGCGGCTCGAGGGCCCTCACCAGCAGTCGCTGGTTATGCTCGGCCGTTCGGATGGTGTGCTCAAGCCGTCAGGTGTTCGTTTTGGCAGTGCTGAGATTTACAACATCTTGACGCGCTTCTTTGCAGGCGAGATGGAGGATTCGCTGTGTGTTGGCCAGCGGCGGGCACAGGACACGGACGAGACGGTCTGCCTGTTTGTTCTGCGTGACGAGAAGAGCAGCGCCACGTCGTTTGACGACCTCCGCAGCCGTATCAAGACTACCATCCGCAAGGAGCTCAGCCCGCGGCATGTGCCCGGCGTTATTGAGCAGTGCCCTGGCATTCCACGCACTGGCAACGGCAAGAAGTATGTTTTTTTTAACCCTTGCTTTGTTTTTGTATTTTTCTTTTCGTTTTTTCATTACTAACAGCGTTAGGATCGAGGTCGCCGTCAAGCAGATTATTTCGGGTCTGAATGTCAAGACCAACGCCAGCGTTGCCAACCCCGAGACTCTGGACTGGTTCCGGTCGTGGGCGGCATCGCAGGCCTGATTTTACTGATAGATATTGGCGTACAAAATAATGAAAATAGAGAGAAAAGAGAGGAAATATATCATTGGATTGGGAAGTCATATATGATGACGACGGAAAGTGGGGAACGGAAAACGAGAGAGAAAGATATGTTGCTATGCATATTAGGGCTTCGAATATACTCGGAGAGCGGTCATAAGACTCCTGACTGGCTTTTTTGGGGGACATCAATATTAAAGCAACACGAGATGATGCAAAAAAGAAAAGCGAAGGAATGATTCGTGATGTTTTAGTATACAAAACAAAACAAAGAGGAAGGCATCGATCGACTGTTTTCAATGCAGGCAGCATAAATAAGAAAGCATATCGAGATAATGAACGAAAGTACAGAGTAAAAAGAAAAGCAAGGGTTAAGAAAAACAAACAAAAAAAAATACAAGACAAAAAAACGGCTGGTCCGTGCGCAGGGAACGGGACAGTCCCTGATTTTCCCCTCCCCTTTCTCCTTTTTCAATCCCCGCTTGGCAAAAGCGAACCAGGGACCCCAGTTTGCGAAATGACCGACCGTCAAAGACAAACCCGACAGGGCCGATGGACAGGGGGGGGAGGGAAGCCAAACCACCCTCCCAGAAAGGGAAAGGAACAGGGTCGGACCCCAGGAACCAGTGTGTTTAGTGTAGAGCTGCAGGTACAGTTGAGATGGAGCTATTGACACGGTTGCAGCACCGTCTTCCCTTGACATTACCCCCTGATCCTTCTTTTTTTTTTTCTATCTGGCTTTGCCAGTGTGGTAAGACGTGCAACCTCACAGGATGTCTAGGTTGCATGCCGGGCGTGATGCCTTCCTGTTTGAGAGGCAAAGTTGCGGTTTGCTGGATGCGCTCGTAGCAGTACATGTAAGTACATTATGCGCAGCGTAGAGGAGTAGCATGTTTTGGTATCCAGTACATGTAAGATATATGGTCCACCGATGCGGGTTTGGCAGGATTGAAGTAATGTAATGTACGAGTACTGACATGCAGTATATCTGACACGTACGAAGTACTGTACATGTTCTCCGTAAGATACTCTTCGCTCACACCATTTTCACGCAATATTTTGCTCCTGGTTTAGCAACCAAAGACGAGACTACTAGCTGTTGCTTCAACCCAAGTCACACACGACTATACCCAGCTCGCCAGTTAAACTGTCTGCAAAAGGATATTGCTGTAAAAATAAAATGGTCCCATACTCGTATCTTGCAAACACACTGCGTTGCGCTCGCCACATTCGTACTCTGAACACTCCATATTTTTAACGTACGACGGCGCCTCATCTGCATTATCCGTACCTTTTGTGCAGTCTGTGGCAGTTTCCCCCTTTTTCCAGTCGTATCCCTTGCATAGCTCCGCTTTTCGTGCGCAATAAAAAAATTACCCGAGCGTCAAAGCTCCGCCATTGCGGCGGCGTCCAGCACGGGCGCGGCTTTGTGCAGTTGTGCCATTTGCAGGCCGCGACTTCTGGCGTCCACGATATACGGAGTACGACTTGCGTGTCGCTTTGCGTCTCGATCCTTGCGATGTTATCCGTAAGGTCAGCTGCCCATGCCAGACAGTCGTCGCAAGTACCGTGGTGGCGGCGACTCCTGCGTCAAGTCCCGTCTCAGTGTGTCAAGTTTTGCTGGCGTGCAGGCCGATTGACGAGATGGAAGAAGAGTCCTCCGTATTGATTAAAAAATGCAGAGAACGAGAGAAAAAAAAAGGGGGGGGAAGAAAAAAAAACAACAGTAAAGAAAAAGGCGGCGTAAACAATACACTGTGTTTGTAGGCAACTCTCACGCGCAAAGCCACACCCAAGAACAGTGCTAATATTGCTCTAGTCCGTAAAATAACCATGCTCGCACTGTAATTATCCTCCGCACTGTTACGTCTTGGCGACTCGCCAATTTCACGATCGCGCTCTCTTTTTCTCGCAGTCTTTTTCTCTCATCCACTCTCAGCCCGGTCCTTTTCTTTCCTTCCCCCAGCGCGCGGACTCTGGGCGGGCCCTCTTTCCCCCTCTTGGCCCCTTCCCTCTCATCACGGATCAGTGAGATCTGCCCCCCTTCCGTGCGCTCCTGCCCCATTTTGAATCGTCAACCAGACCAACCACAGCGCGCATAGAGATAGAAAGGCCAAAGAAGGAAACTGTCCACCCGAACTCTGTAAAAAAGAGAAAAAAAAAAAAGAGAGAGAGAGAGAGAGAGAGAGAGAGAAAAAAGAAAAGAAAATATAGCGCTTTACTCATCTCTTTGTGCTATTTCATAGTCTTGTTCGTGTGTGCTTTTTTTTTTTTCTGTTTTTTGTCTCGAACGCCCATGTACGGCACAAGAGTCTGCGTAGTACCTCTCTCGTATATTTCACTGCAGTAGTGTACTTTACTCAGTGTGCCCTCCCACCCCCGAACGAGTACGAAAGTCTTTTCCGGCGCCTTCCCCTTTTGACCCTTCACAAGGCCCCCCATTCGGATTGGTACACAGCAGCATCTCTAGGCATGCCAGTTATGCGCAGTACAGTAGATCGCCGTCCGCTCCCAGTTCTCTTCTAATCAAAATGGCTGCCACGAAGCCCGCATGTGCATCCGTACTCGTACGTGTAGAGTCTCGAGGAAGTTTCGTACGTCGTGCGAAGTACCTGCCTACTCCGTACACACTCCGATGTACTCGTAGGTACCCGTAGTACTCCCCCCCCCCCCCCTC
>JAGKRZ010000220.1:0-40454 GCA_020002355.1 Intubia oerlemansii | reverse complement strand
TTACAAAAAAAAAAAAAAAAAAAAAAAAAAAACAAAAAAAAAGACGGTGATGCATATGTCCTGCGCGGTGCGACGAAGAGGGGAGGGGAGGAGGAAGGTGGAAGTCAAAAACTTACGAAGTCTTTGTGCGCGGTCCAACACGTTGCTTCTTGGACTTGGGGCCAGGTGTGCCGGCGCGAGAGTTGAGCTCAGAGGCAGTAGCGAGCGCGGGCGCGGGCGTCTGCAGACGAGTTGACGGCGTGTCGTCGACGGCGACGCTCTCGCTGCGCGGGGACAAGCCATCGTCCATCTCGTCATACGCGCGCTTTCGCGATGATCTCGTCGTGCGCGCTGTGGTCGACGCGCGAAGCTGGCGCTGGCTCTGTGCTGTCGCAGATTGCTGCTGGGGCGTCTGCAGGAGAGACGCAATCGAGCCTCGTCGGGCGCTACGCGTCGTGGTGGTCGATTGCGAAGATCCACCAGCAGCCGCGGCGGGCGTGCGCTCCTCGAGACGCACAGAGCTCATGGACGAGTCGTTGGCCTGGTTGGTGATCTTGCGCGCCTGGAGACGCATCTCGTCGACAAGACGCTGTCGCGATGCTTCTGCCTCGGCCGCCTCCTCGGTCGCCCTGGCCTCGGCTGCCTTGGCTTCGGCCGTCTTGGCCTCGGGCTTGCCCTTGCCCGCCTTGCCTGCCTTTTCAGAGCCGCGCGTCGGTGTGCTGGCGATCACGGGCGACGGCTGCGACGCGGCCGTGCCGAGCGAGCCCACAGCGCCAGCCGACGTCGCGGCAGAATTGGCGGCGGCGGCGGCGGCTGTGCTGGAACGGCTTGCGCGCTTGGAAGCAGACCGCGCAGACACGTTGGTCTCGTCCAGGAGAATGGCAGACGGCATCTCGGGGTCAGCAGGAGTAGCTGCGGAAGCTGCGGAAGCAGCGGCCCGGTTCCTGGTTTGAACAGGTGTGTGAGAGGGAGTCTGCACCTCTTTGCGCGTCTCTCTGCGCGTCTCCTTGCGAGTCTCCTTTGCGGGCTCTTTGGCAGTCTCTTTGGCAGTCTCTTTGACAGCCTCTTTCGCAATTTCCTTGGCCGTGTCTTTGACAGGCTCCTTTTGAAAAGTCTTTTTGGGCGCTGCTTCTTCTTGCACCCCTTCTTTGGACGCCTTTTCTTGCGCCTGCGCTTGCTTCTTCTTCGTCGCGCGCTGACTGCTGGGAGTGCTGCTGACAGGGGCCGTAGCCGTGGCAGTGGCAGTGGCGGTGGAAGAGGCAGCGGAAGAGGAGGTGGAAGTGGCAGTGGCAGTGGCAGTGGTGCGCGACGGAGTGATGGATTGGAGTAAATCCATCTGCGCCGCCGACGCGGATTGTGGAGAAGAAATGGCGCCAGCGCCAGCAGGCGTTGTCGCCACAGCGCTCGCAGGTGCAGGGGTAGTGGGTGTCTTTTTCGCAGAGGACCGGTTGCGGGTCGTCATTGGCTGCACCACAACCACCGAAGCCGTTGTTGGCGTTTGGACAGTTGGTGTGGACAAGGGCGCATCCGCGCTCGCACCAGCACCTGCACCTGCACCTGCGCCTGCACCTGCGCCCGCACTCACTGTCGTCGATCCTCCAGTTGTCGTGCTCGTGTGCGCGCCTCTGGTCGATGCTGCTAGGAGGGCCAGGTTGCGGTTTTTCGGGGGACGGCCAGCACCGCGTCTGCGTCCACCACGGCCCGAGCTCTTGCGTCGCTCGCCCACAACGCCGCGCTTTGCCACGGCCGATTGCGACGACGCGGCATCGCCGCCGTTGCCCTTTTTGTCTACTATAGATGCATTCTTGCTACCTGCACTATTTCTTTCCTCCGACGCGCGTTTCAGCAGCTCGTCGCTCCAGCCTACGCTCGTCACGAGTCGGCCCTGAGCATCGTGCATCACCGTGTCACCACCCGAGGTCTGGCGGCCCTTCGTGCTGTCCTTTTGGTGCTGTCGCGGGGTCTTTCCGGGGGGCGACATCGACCGCGCAGAAGATAGCGATGACGTGGAGTCTGAGCGCTTGCGGCCGCGGCGGGAAGGCGTGTCTGCTGCTGCGCCATCGTCCTTGCTTGGCCGTCCGTCGGGGAGCTTGACGCGCGAGGGCTTCTTCATGACCAACGACACGGATGAGAAGGACGACTCGCCATTGCTGGCCACAGCCTGTGACGTCGCTTCAGCATCGGCAGCCGAGCCATCAACCACAAAGGGAAGAGTCTGCATGTAGCCGGCAGCTGTGCCGCGCCAGCGACCAGGAGTAGACTGCTGCCGCTGCTGCTGCTGCTGCTGCTGCTGCTGCATCATTTGTTGCGGCGTCTGTATCTGCATCTGCATCTGCATTTGCATCTGCTGGCCCAGAGGAGTCTCGCTGGTGCCGTTGGGCAGTCTGGTGCGTCTTTCGCTGGGCGTGTTCATGTTGGCGTTCATGTTGGCATCCATGCTGGCGTTCTGCGCAGCCTGCACTCGGGCGATCGCGCCTTTGACATCCATGGTCACGAGATGGCCGTACGGCCCAGCCAGTGGTTCGCCGGGTGCACCTGGCTCGCCGCGCTTGGGCATCTCAAAGAAGTCGAGGGCCCGGTCGCCTTTCTTGCCCTCGCGTTTGGTCTGCTCGATCAGGTTGCAAAAGGCAACAATCGTCTCGTCCGTCGCTGTCTGGGTCGCCATGTCCTCGATCATCGCCAGGAAGCTCTGGTTGCCGCAGTACTTGTCGTACGTCCTGCGCAGGGCATAGGCAGACGGAATGCGTCGGTAGTCCAGAGCGCTCTGCACGGCCGCTTCAATGAACTTGTCCGTCACCTCGCGATTAACCATGGTGGCGTTGCTGTCCGATCGCTCGCGCGTAAAGTCAAACTGGGCGTCGACGGGCTGCAGAATGACCTCGCCGTCGTCGGCGTCGGCATCGGGCTGCTCAACAGACGCAATCGCGCTCTCGTCATCCATGCGATCTATGCGATCCATGTGATCCATGTGATCAATCTGCATGGGCGTCTCGGCTGGCTGGGAGGCACTCACGACAGGTGCGGGCGTGTCGATTTCCATGGCATCGGCTGCGTCAACTGCGTTGGTCGTTTCTGTCGTCTCTGTTGTCTCTGCCATCTCGGTCGTCCCGTCAATGTCCATGGCGGGAAATGGCTCTGTCACGGGCGACTGCGTTTCCTTGTTCTCCTGGGCCATGGAGCGTCTGGACGATCTCGGGCGCGAAAGCAGCCGCTGCGACTGTCGAGTGGAAGGCGTCTCCATCGGTGCGGGACTCTGGCTGGCCTTGGAAAACGAGGCGTCGTTGGTGGCACGAGCCGCACGAACCGCACTCGCAGGATTCTCGGCAGGCGTCTGTGTCTGCGTCTGCACCTGCGTCTGCGTCTGCGTCTCCTTCTGGTGGATGTCCTCCTTTTGTGTTGCCTGGGGCATCGAAGGCGACTCGCGGCCACTTGACTGGTTGATGGAGACGCTTCGTGTGTCACGTGCGCCTGAGGTTCCCTGCGTCGGAGATGCAGACGCAGCAGCCTCACCGCCCTCGTCGCTCTGAGACGCGTGCGAGCTGTGGCGGCCGTTGTTCTTGATGACAATCCGCGTGGTAGGCCTCTGGGCACTCGCGCGCTTGATCACCACGATTCGTGGCGTCACGGGAGTCGTTGGCAGTGTCGGCTGTCTTGCTGTTTCTGCAGGGCTGGGCGACGCGGCGGCCTGATCTGATGCATGATCTGCGGTGTTCGCCAGCAGCTTTTCCTTTTCCTTTTCCTCTGCCTCGCGCAAGTCTTGCTGTCGCCAGAGCTCCATCTGAGCCTCCGGACCATCAATGTCACCATCCTCGTCCTCTTGGTCGTTGCCGTTCTGGCCGTTCTGATCGGTCTGATCGTCTTGTCTGCCAGCAGGGACATTCTTGTCATCCTGGGCACTCTGCGCGCGTGCGTCTTGGCTCTCAAACGCCTGCCGGGCCTCTTGAGCCTGAGCTTCTCGTGCTGCCTTGTGGCGACGCAGCAGATGTGGCCGGTCATCGTCGCGGCCACCCTTGTTCTTGCCCGCACCGCCCTTGCGTCCCTTGTTGCCCACGCCGTCGTTGACATACTCCTGATATGCCTTTTCTTCGGCGAGGCTGGTCACGCGCTTCTCGGCGCTGTTGGGCTTGGGCGGGATGCCCAGCGGCAGCATGCCGTGGAAAACGCCGCCGCGCTTGAAGCCGTACTGCTCAAATGTCGTCTTTTCCGACACGGGCGGCTCCAGCCAGCCGTCCAGCGTTCCCTGCGCGTCGGACGAATCGTTGGCCGATGAGCGGCTCGCTCGCAGCGATGTTCCACTGCCTCCAAGGCTGCTGCGGGATCCAAACGATCTCCCTGCGCCGTTGTTGGTGCTGTTCTCGCTCTGGCCAGCTGCGCCGTGGTGTGGGCTAGACACGCGCGAGCGAGTCGACCGAGTAGATGGCGGTGGATTTGGTGCCATCGTTGTGAGTTGTGCGGAGGTTGTAGGTGTAGGTAAAAGCGAAAGAGAAAGTAAAAAAAAAGTGAGGAGATGAAAAGAGAGGACGAAAAGGGAGGGGCGGGTTTGCTGGGGCAGAAGACGTTCACGTCTAGCGTTTTGATTTGGGTGGAGAGCTTGTCGACCGCGTGCGTGAACGCCAAGCTCGCGCTCCTTCCCAGAACGTGCTTCTCCTGTAGCTTATCCGTCTGCTCTCCTCTTGGCAACTTGTTCACGGCTGGTCGAGATCGCGCTCGCCTGCGTGATGCACGCCACGCGCGGCCGCGGCGGGTGTCGTGAGTCTTGTGGCGGGGTGCACTTTGATTTTTGGAGTATTGCACGGTGCTCGAAATGGCAATAATGGCCCAGCACTCGCTGTGTGGGCAAAGTTCTCGTGGTTTGGGGACAGATGAAGCTGCCCAAAGTGGCCGACCTCTTTGCTCTCACTTTTTGGTGGGATTCTGCGCGTTGTTAGCAGATCTCTGCGAAGCGTGTTTTGCGCGACCGAAAATCAATTCGACGCATGAAATATGGTCTAACCGACCTTCTTGACAGAATCAATCGTCGCTTTGGCCGGAGTTTTGATTGTTTCGTTGTCTTGTCGGAGGTCCAAAGTTGCGTGCGGTTGGAAGAAAGCCAGACAAAGTCGAGGTTTTGGTCGTCGCGTCGGATCGACAAATGATAAAGTGGGCAAGCAAAAGGGAGACGAGCTAGGGAACTAAGGAGCGAAGGGACGTGGGCATTTAATTGGGTCAGCTTTTGGGGGGCTTGCTAGGCGTCATGTCCAGTGCTGCAGCACTGATAGCACTGCTATAGTACTGTTGTAGCACTGTCGTAGCACTGTCGTAGCACTGTCGTAGCACTGTCGTAGCACTGCTGTAGCACTATTGCGATGCTCGGCTACAGCACTATTGAAGCCTGTGTTCTGGCTTTGATAAGCTATACACGCTATTGCGCTAGCTCGGCTAGCGGTCGCCAGCTGGCACGCAGTTTTTTCAGATCTAGTTTGAAAGAGACCTCCTTTTTCATTTAGCCATAGACTGTGTCATCTCCTCACATTGCCCTCACATTGCTCTCACGTTGGCATCAATCCGTAATATGACACCGTAGAGTTGCTCAATGCTATGCAGCGTCACTGCTTGTATTGTTTACTGTTCCTTCCGTGATGGTCTTTCCTCGTCCGTTGTCACCTAGGTATATAATTGCCACCTTCCTCTCCAGTGAACTATTCAATACGAGTCACTACCCGATGATGATTCCCTTTTCATGTGGTCATCCATCCAGTCCCCTGCCTCGGTCTCGCCCCAAATTGGCACCTTCCAGGTCCAATACAATGCAGCCATAGGTACTCTGTAAACCCCCCCTGCTTTGCTACCTATTTTGGAGGCATCAGTAATAACAGTCATCATACAAAACAACGGAATTTAGCAGGAGCACATGTCGGAAACGGGCAGGAGCGAGTGGGCATAGTAAAAATGAGGAAGGAGACAACAGAAAGGAGCAGGAAAGCAAAGAAACAAGAAAATTCAGCACAGAGCAAGTAGCTAAATTGAATAAAGTGACAAGCGAACAAAAAGGAGAAAGGAGAAAGGAGAAACAGGAGAGCGCATGGCTACCTACTGGGCATCCACTTTGTCTGGAAGGAGCAATGCAGCCAGCAGGGCATGCATGCAGGACGCAACGTCATGTCTATCCGGATTTCAGACATCCTTTTGTCGGTGTGTGATACCTTATGATATTGGGCTTTTTTTTTTTTTTTTTTTTTTTTTTTCAGCTCCCCTCAGAGTTTCAGCATTTCCATCTAGATGTATGGGTACAAGGTGAACCAAACGCTGTTCTCGAGCAGAAAATGCATGACTACAAGTCACCCGGTGGTCTTCGTATTTTGAGTATTTGGAAATATACGCGCAAGCGTCGCTTTGCATCCCCTGATTGCTCATCAAAAATTCTCGTAATAACCGTAAGATACACGTTGCTACTCAAGACCCAACCGACCTCTACTCCGTAGTCGCGGAGACTCCCCACAAACTTACAACCTTTGGGAGCCGGCCAGATATCCACCCGCACACACTTCAGGAAACATAGGGCGAGCGGAGCGAGATGGATATGCGTATTCATCGCAGTGGAGCATCGTAAGGTCCCCATAAGGCAGGGCCTCCTCCCCTTGTCTACAAAAAATCTTTCCTTTTTAGGTTATTTTTCTCTTTATTTTTTCTTGGCGGTCGCTTTTCTTTTCTTTTTTATTTTCCCTCTCTCTTTTCCTTTTCCCTTGCCGGGACCCGCCAGCTCCATGACAAGAGGACATGGGACGCAAGCGAGCAACGCTACGGACTTGTCCGAAGAGCCTAGCCCCAATACATGTTACATGCCTTGCTGCATGCACCTTTGGTCCTGCACCTTGGCTGCAACCTTTCTGCGCCATTCTGCATCGTCCTTGCTGCTTTTGTGTCCTTCGCTTGTCTCGCTTTCTGTACAAAGTAAGAGTAGAGTGTCTGTTTGCACAAGTTTGTTGCTGGCTACGAAAAAGTTGTGTGGCGGAGACTTTTTTTCGGGGAGGAAAGGCTGGTCAGAATGTCGGGCCGTATTTGCCTGCATGGTTTTCCGACTTTGTTGGCCTCATGGGTGTCTCTGGCTGTATCGTTTCACGCTGGACCCCTCGTCTATGGACATAATGTATTCTTTCATGCACAGTGTGTCTAGCACGGCGTCTTGATTTTCTTCTCTCCTCGGGCGTCAGTCAACGTTCCTGCCGCACGCCCCCCTGTGGCTGTAAACAGAAGCGGTTTTTTATTGCGTGCGTGAGAATATGGAGATGCAAGATAGGTAACTACATGTATCTTACGCATACATGTCTGCACTCTATGCATGGCATGTATACAGACATGCAAATACGCCGTGTACTCTTGCAGCATTTTGTGTTCATCACGTACCGTGACGTATGAAAAACGTTGATCAAGCCATACTGCGGCCACTCAGCCTTGCCATTTGGTAGGCAAAGTCGTACAAGTTGAGACAGAAGCACAGAAGCACAGAAACAGTACGCAGAAGCACAAGATGCACAAAAAGACAGGAAACACGGGCACTGCACCGAGAAACGGGCATACCAAAAAAAGTATATTGACGCGCTGTGCATTATTTTCTGGCGGATATTTCGTGCTTTGGTTATTTTTTGCGATTTATTTATGAATAGATTTACAACTGGCACACTTCGCATTCCGTCGGAGTGGCTTTGCCTCCGTTGTGCAACGATCAACACACCGAAGCCATCTGTATTTACAAGGAACTCTGGTGCTTCATGCCTACATGCCAAGATGTGGAAAAAAAAAAAAAAAAAACTCAATTGGCACAGAATAAAAGTTTCATTGTTATTTCGGTATATGGTATTTTTTTCGATTTCTTTCATTATTTTTTTATTTTTTCGGGAATTCTGCCATCAAGACATTCGTAAAGCATCCATATCATGACAATGATACCTCATGAACAATCGTCAGTATCCAAGCATATCCATTCCATTCCATTCCATTCCATGATTGCTCGGGCTATATTCGATGCTTTTACGATTTACTCGTACAAGTAAAGCGAGTCGCGTGGCCGTGAACATGTCGAACCTGGCTGTAGCATGCATGACAGTGGGGAGTCGATGATGCGGAGGGTGGCTGCCAAATGGCGAATTTTGGCCGATGTCGTCTGCGCCAGAACGAGAGAGAGACGGGAACTTGGACACGACGGACCTGTACGGCAACTTCGATTGCATTGTCCATCTTGCCTGTCCTAGTACGACGCCGTGTTCCGATCTCTCGATGCCCAGAATAAGCTTATTCCTCCTTTACAAAACGTTTTATTTTTATTTTTGTTTTATCACCCCCCTCTCCCATGCTTGCAGCCCTTTCTTGCGATGATGATTTGGACAGGCCTGACTGATCATGACCAAAAACGACCCAAAAGAATGATTGCTGAGTTGAGCTCGAATGGCTTGCGGAACCGATGCGTGCGGAAACGGCATACATTGTCCGTTGTCGCTGTCGGCCTATTTTCTGTATTATTTCTTGTTCATCCGAAAGAACTCGGGGCCGAGATGGGCATGACGAGATGCAAGGCCGAAAAAAAAATTGTCATCGACTCGTCATCATGACTCGATGTCACGGTTGCCTTTGAAAGAGTCAGGGTGGCCTGTAGACGAATGTCTGCCTGCTGCAGCCTGCCTTCTGCGTCCTGCAGCCTGTCATCTGTCTTTTTCTGTCATTGTCGACCGTGCACATCAAAAAAATCCTCGTGGCCCGTTCGGGATGCATGGGCTTTTGGCGTGCATCTTCTGTGCGCCGTGTAAAAGGTCACGAGGGCAGCCTATTTGTCAGGAGGGCCGGGGAGGTGAGTAGAGTCTGGAAGAGTGCGAGAATGAGAATGCACAAGTCCGAACCAACGACGAGAATGAGTAGATGAAATTACACAAAACCAAGTCATCGCCCGAACTGGACACATGACAGCCCATCGGTTTGGTGGTCCCCGAGGACCAATCGCCGCGGGGATGGACCGTGTGCAGTGCAACGGGTCTGCATAGTTGTGTCTGCGGTGTCTGCAGCGAATGCGGTGTTTGCTGTGTTTGCTGTCTTGCAGACTGCGATACGAAACGAGATGGTCATGCCAACGGCCGAGCAGATAGAAGGGCGTAGCGGGAAATGAGAAATGCAGCATCCGTGCAGAATACACGATGCAGAATAACGCAAGGCGTGTGATGCACAGAATGTGCAGAGTACGGAGTACGGAGCACGAGTCAGATCACACGGCGGAGAAGTCGATGAAACACGGCGAGTTGAAACACGCGAAGCAGAAAAAAACAAAATCACAGAGATATGGAAACACAGGCACACATGGGCAAGACAATCGTACCCTGGCAAACCAGAGGGGAGGATGACGTATGATCGAGTCCTCTTGTCAAACCCATCAAGCATGATGGCATCCGCAAGACAATGACTCTTTTATCTTTTTTTTATTAGCCCGTCTTGTAGCCTGTTTCACAAAATCGAGCAAAGCACTTTCACAATCTATTTTTGTGTATACTGCACTATGGTGGACGTCGTTGGGTTTCAGAAGCAAAAGGTAAAAAATCTATTGTTATTGGATCGTGGAGAACAGTATTCTAATTTTCATATTTTTAGTTTTCAGTCTTGCGTTCACCACGGCCTTGTCTCGAACAGCCCAGCTGCCAGCCTAAAGGTGAGCTTGTGTTTTACGTTTTTTACGTTTTACGTTTTACGTTTTACACCTGTCATGTTTTAATCTTCTACTGCAAAGCCTCCTCGTCGGCCGGCTTCGCCTGGTGGCGCAAGTGGCCCGACTCTGGCTTGCGGTTCCATGACTGGACGCGCTTCTCAAAGTCCTCGCGCATGGCTCGGATGTGCGTGCTCAGCTTGGTCGCGTTGTCTTTGAGAGGTGGGCGGTGGGCATTTTCAGTGCTGTTTGCAGTGCTGTTTGCAGTGCTGTTTGCAGACTGGCTGCTGCCAATCATCTGAACAAGGCTGTCGACGCTCGGCGGCTCCTCGGGCCAGCTCTCCATCTCGGCAAAGTCGGCGTCATCGACATGGACAACAGCGTCCACGTCGGCGTCTTCCTTCTTACCCAGCTTGGCTTGCAGAGCGGCAATGGCTTCGCGCAACTCGGCCACCTTGGCCTGTCTGCGCACAGCAATAGCCTCGCGGATGCACCCCTTGCAGTCCTCGTCGATACGGACGGGGATGAAGAAGAGCGGCTGTGTCGACAAGTCGTTCGGGCGGACAGAGCAGTAGACCTGGATGTAGTGGCCGCAGGCAAAGATGAATGTGCGGCGCCAGAAGAGGCGAGTGTTGTCGGACATGTCGGACGTGTTGAAAGTGTTGTCGCTCATCTTGATGTTTTGTGATATTCTTTCTTACCTTTTTGAACGATGATCAATATCAATGTGTCAAGTTGGTGTTTGATCGCTTTTTAACCTTTTTATTCTTTCGATCGGCATTTATATATTCTTTGCAATACTGTCGTCATGTTCAGCCGCCTACTGTTCGTTTGAACAATGTATTGTGCAATGCTATTTATATGAATATGATTGTGTTCATTGTTGAGTCTCTTTATTCAAAAAGTCCAAAAGAAATAAAGAAGGTTTGGCCTTATGAACAAAGAAGCGCAAGGCCTCAACCAAGAATGCCAGATGCTGTAATCTCTTCAAAGGATCGTGCCCAAACAAGCCGCGGGCTATTGCTTGACGAAACACCCCCTGCCGAAACATGAGGCACAGTGTATCCAAGCCGCGAGAGAGTGGTCAGCAGCTTGCTCTTTTCGTCGTCGGCGAGAGCGATGCCCATCCCGCTTTTGCCCGCGCGGAGGAGACACTCCATATCCGTTGTCGAGTCGCCAAAGTAGACAACCGGCATCTCTTCACCAGCTGCTTCGATGGCCTTGTCGAGACCCTCGAGCTTGTCCGTGGGCGACGCCAAAATGGCATCGCTGCCGTCCTTTCGAGCAAAATTGGACACAATCCGGCCGTCGTCTGTAATCTTGTTGGCAAGAATGGGCACGGATGCCGACGACTTGTCCAAAACACCTCGGATCCATGCATCTGACCAGTTGATGGACACAATCGACACGGGCCATTGCTTGGAGGCGGCCGTCTTGATCAGCGACTCATAGCCTGGCCGAAGTTGTATGTTGCCCGACTCGCGAGCTTTGCGCCCAGCGTCCACGATGCAATCGGGCAGTGGCGTCAGATGGGCGAGCAGCTTGGAGTCCATCACTCGCTGATTCGACTGCAGATCGACGGCCAAGAGGCTGTTCATATAGGCTTGCTCCTGTGCCAGAGTTGTTCGCTCTGCCTCGACGGGCACGTAGGACGCCTTGTGTTGGGCGAGGTCCGAGAGGTACGCATCAACAATCTGCTTCCATCTGGACGACCAGGACTCGGCGTCAGACCCATTGTCTCCTTTCTTTGCCTTATCTGTTCGCTCTTCCTGAAATGAGACGGCAAACGAGGCCAGCTTGTCAATCGTATCGCTCGTCGTAATCGTGCCATCAAAGTCGAGCACAAGGTGCATCTTGTCGACAGCTGCGACGGTGGTCTTGTTTTGGGCGAATTTTGACAACAGTGCAGTCTGTAGAATAGATGTGTTCACTATTCGCCATAGATTCATGCTTTGCGAAAACAGCGGAACGAAAAAGAGTGACGTTGGACAGTTGGCCTATTCCGCATGGCGAAGAGATATGGTACTAAGACGGCGGCGGCAGTTTCTCCACTACAGCTATCATCTCGTGATGTCATCCATGTCTTTACTGCCCTTTTCTGTCTTTTGCGTCTGCATAACGCTTCAACATTGCCTCTACACCACTCTTTTATTATGATATGCCTGTAATGTCTGGGTATGAAATCAAGATGCAAAGAACAAAGACCGAGAGTGAAAAGACGCAAAGAAAAGCAAATGACCAACAAGCCAATAAAGAGAATGCGCAGGCAAGAAAGACAAAAATAATGAAAAAAGGGGCAACCCATGATAGCCAGAAAAAAGGAAAAAAAGAAAAAAAAAGTACAAGTGGAAAGCGAGAAACTGAACAGAGACCAGACATCTTTAACGCTGAGGTACAACATCCTCGAGCTTGACATCTTCGTCCTCGCCGTCCGTGTCGGTCTCTTCCGACACATGGTCGGACGCCTTGACCTCGGCCGTCGCCGATCCGTCTTTGCGGTTCTCCGCCTTGAGCTCCCAGTTGTTGGCAAACCGGCCGCTGCGGTGCAGGTCGGCCACCTTTTCCAGCGTCTGCCGCAGATAGATCTCGGGCTGCGGAATCTCGGCCCGCAGCGCTCGCATTGACCAGTAGCGGAAGCGCGCAAAGCACGCAAAGATGAGGTCGAGCAGGTCGTTTTCGGGCATACGCGCCGTCTTGGTCTCGGTCTTTTTGACTTTTGGAGGGGCTTGTGCAGTTTTCTAGTTAGCGTGTTAGCGGACCGTCCATCTCTCTGATCTCTCTGATCTTTCTGATCTCTCTCCTCTTCCACCCTCTCCGCCAACGTACGATGAAATCTGTGGCATAGTTCTGGTTGGCCACACCGCCCGTTCCGATGATGCGGAAATCTTGCTTGGATGCGTCGCCAAAGCGGACCTGCGACTTGGGAATCATGGCCGCGCGCGCCCGCTCGTTGAGGATAAAGTCCGACTCGACGTTGCGCACCGGCGCACAGTTGAGCTCGTGCCGAATCCGGCCCGTCACCGTGGTTTTTTCTGTTTGTTAGTAATGACAAAAAGAATAAAAATAATATCCCCAGGCATCGACTCATAGACTCTGGGCGCCCGCCGCACGTACTTGGAATGGCTTTGCGGAAAAATTCTTGCCGCGGCCGACGGCCATACTGGAAGCGTCCGTGGTGTTGCGGCGGCTTCTCGACACGGTCCGTCTTGCTCCGCAGCAGATGCGCCGGAATACCGGCTGCCGCCGCCTCGGCGCGCAGCTTGTTCTTGGCCTTGAAGCCCGGCAGGTCCTGCTCGCTGAACACAAACGTGTTCTTCACCTCCGTGTTCTGGTTCTGCACCTGGGCCTGGCCTGCCGCGCCCCGGGGCCCCCTTTGTTCCACCATGGGCAGATCCAGCTCGTACTCCTTGGGGATGGTCTGGTGAGCCGCCAGATCGTTGCGCAGCAGCATGCGCATCCGGTACTTCTGCTCGCCGTTCTTGCCCGTCTCCGTCCACTGCCGCAGCGTCGCAATCTGGATCTCCGCGTCGTCGTCCATCTTGTCCCATGCCTCCCACACATACTGCGGCACCCGCACAAGGTACATGTTGCCCGCTGGGTTGCCGGGTAGGCTCTCGTCGTAAAAGTCGAGGTCGCCCGCGTCCTCGTAGATGTCGTCCTCGGCGCCGCCCATCGCCGCCGGCACATTGGCCAGGCCAGCTTCCTCGCCGTCAATGTCCATCTTGACCACCGCCTCCTGCTTCACCGACGCGTCCGCCATGTTGAACCGAGGAGCTGCGAGAGTCGGCAATTTGAGGATCCGTCGTCAAGGGAAGGCTCGAGGAAATATGAGGTCGCGTGTTGCGCGTGCTGCGCTGCCGGATGTCGCGTATGATCTGTGTATTCTTGAAGAGTTTACCGATTCACAGAGAGACTGCAGGGCGTAAAATGTTTGCGCGGCGTGCTGTGGGTGATCGTGGTGTGATGCGCGCGCGTCAGACAGTTGGTAGGGTTCGTATGAAATTACTACGAGGCTCAAGCCGTGAAAGCCTGGAATAGTACTGGCAACTTGCGCGAACAAGGCCGGCAGCTTGCCAAAACCGGACGTCGGCCTTGCACGTGCTTCTCAAAGACTAGTGTGATTTGGTCATGTGATATTTTACTACACCCAAGTATGTGAGCACGTGAGACTTCGTTCTATAATTATGACTAATCATGTCGCCACTGGCGTATTACTACTATTCTTCCAGCTTCAGCTCATATTCACCTCTTCATTCACAACAAAACATCAACCCTCAACTGATCAGCCAGCTCAGAAGCACACGACCTTTTCGAAAAACCACGGACTCTTACCCCTTTCTCGGACTGGTATATGGCGCCCATGTCTTCGGAAGAGCAAGAGCTTCTAGCTCGCATCAGCCAGCTTGCTGGTACGTTACCAGCCATATCAACACAACACGCGACTTGTTCCGATCATGACCTGGACTGGACTCGCTGACGCCTTTTTCTGTCTTTTTTTTTTCTTCCTCGCTATACAGGCCACATCAACCGTCACAAGAACGAACAGGCTGGCATCAGGGCCATCCCAGCATCACAGCCCCCAGCAGGACGCTATGCACCATATCAACGCCCTTCTCGCGGACGCGGCGGCGGTTATCGTGGCAAAGGTGCTGCTCCATTTCGGAATCGGTCACTCGTTCTGAATAATGGCAGCGGCACAGCGAGCCCGGTAGCGGCTGCATCTGGCGCGTCAGGCGCGTCATCGGCAGAGCATTCGGATGCCGGCGGCGGATCGGCCTCCGCGTCAGATAGTGGCGCGTGGGTGTCACGCACAGGCCGCCACATGCAGCTGATCAATGCCGACGTGTACGAGAAGGATGCCCAGGCGCGCGCGCGAGCCATGGAGCAGACGCGTCTTGAGCGACACAAGAAGCGCGACATGCGCGAGCGCGCCAAGCTGCAGAACCACTTTGGTTATCACGGCAACAGCGGCGTCCATGCTGGGCCGTCGACGGGAGGTGTCCCCTCAACGGCCTCGACTGCTGCTCAACCTTACCGCATCGTCATCCAGGGCATCCTCTTTTCCGTCGCGACCAACGGCAGCAAGCTTGTCAAGCTCCCCGGCGACCCGAACCCGCCATCCAGCACGCCAAAGACCACGACCATCGGCGGCGTCAAGTTTTACCGCAGCAAAAACGGCAACCTGTACCGCCATGGCGTCGTCCGGGCTCAGCGGTACGCCCTCGGCGGGTCAGTTGGCAGCGGCAGTGCTAACTTTTGTGACCACCCCTTTTCTAGGCGAGCCCGCGCAGTGCGCAAGATCAACGAGCTCTGCAAGATGTTTTCCACGACTGGTATATTTTGTCCCTTTACATCCGCTTTGAACGCAAGGCAGCATTTTTTGAGCATTTTTTTGAGCATTTTTTATTGGCATCATTCGTCCACATCTCCCTTTTCTACTCTCCTCCCTTTCCCTCCCCATTTTGCTTTAGCCCCGCGCCCTCCCATCGACCCTGTACTAACCATTCACTCGTACCTTTGCTTACCCTTGCGTCTATTCGACGTCTTGTTGGTTTTGTTCTCTCTTCTTTCCACGCTTGTTTCCCCCCTCTTCTAGGTTCATGTTCCAAAGGACCCCGATGCCGCTACCTACACGATGCCAGCAAGGTGGCGGTCTGCAAAGATTTTCTGCTCAAAGGCGACTGTGCCAACGGCAGCGACTGTGATTTGTCGCACGACCTGACGCCCGAACGGACGCCTCACTGTCTCCATTATGCAAAGGGCAACTGCACGAATGCGCAGTGTCCCTACACTCACGTACAGGTATCTCCAGGGGCGCTGGTCTGCCGGCCCTTTGGCATCTACGGCTACTGCGAGCGCGGCGTCGAGTGTCCCGAGCGCCACGTCTTGTTTGAGTGTCCCGACTTTAGCAACACGGGCGTGTGTAAAACCAAGGGATGCAAGCTGCAGCATCGCGAGCGGGCCAGCTTTTTGCGGCGGGCGCAGAATACGACGTCATCGACGACAACAACCGACGACGCCAATGGCAACGATGCCGATGACGATCTCGTGGATGCTTCGAGCGACGACGACTCGGTTAACAGCGACGACGTCGACTCGGACGAGGTGGACGAGTTTGTCTTTGCCGACGACGACGCCGACGATGTTGACTTTGTCACCCAAAAGGACTACATTGAGCTGTAGTTGTTTTGACGGCAGACAACAAAACACTCGAAACGACAATGCGACCACGATACTGTTTTGTAGATGTGTTTTTTTTCTTGTCCTTTTGTTCCTTTTTTTCAGTTTGCGTGCTTTTTTGCGCTTTTTTTTCTTGTTCTATTTTCCTTTCTTTTTATTCATTGCTGTTTGACAGCAATCCCGAGACGAAGATAGCTCGGGAAGAAGAACAAAAAAGCATGAGATGGTTTAGAGGCGTTGTCTCTACGATACCCGGGTATGGGAGGAAAGGGAAAAAGAAAAGCAAAAGAGGCGGTAGCCCATGAATAGGAATATACATTTCGGCTGATTTGAAACTTTCTTTTGACCTGTGATGAAGGAGTGCGCCCGGCGTTTCGCATGGGCTCGAGGACCAAGCTAGAAAAGTACGCCGGGCTTCTGAGATGGTAAGTTTTGTATGGATGGCTTTTTTGGCCATACTCGCAGTTCCCGATCGTCTTACTCTCGTGCCCCATTTTGCTTATGCGATTACGAAAAACAATGCGGAAAACACAGACACCAGTCTCATGCGCAATCATCTTCGTGTCCGTAACAATGTAGAGATTGTGCAATACGGGATCGTGGCGGTGCCGGGCAGCCTCTTCAGCACTGCCCGCTGCCAACAATAGCTGCCCCTCTCAGCGCTCTCTCATGCGCCGATCCTACTCCGTACGGGCTGCCAAAAAGAAGCTGGCCGTCTCATGCTTTGGCGCTAGTACGAACGAGCACCGAGCCATCTGCAGCGCAACGGGCGCTTTCCCCGCAGCCGCGTTCCTCGTTTCTTCGTCTCCGTCCCCCGAGTCTCAGTTCAGTTGTTGTTCTTTGCCCTCTCCCGTCATGCCGTCTCTTTTGTCTCTTTTGTCTTAGTGCTTTTTTACCCTGCCACCCCTGAGCCTTGTGAGGGGCATAGACTGGGCGCATTTCCCAAAACGTGCACAAACTTGACAGCTGCAGCTGCATCGTATTTGTCCACCCCCCCTGCTCCCTTTTCCGTCGTTTCTCTTTCTTCTCTATATTTCCGCATCCGATCGCATCGTGCCATGCATTTGCTCTTTTCTTCAGCGCCAGAAATAACCGCAACAACAGCAACAAGAACAACAGAGGAACACACCTCGACGCCAACATGGGTCTCCGCGATCTGATGAAGAAAAAGGGCGACGGCGAGGACGTCTTTGACTCCCAACCAGACCCTCGCCATGACCCCCGTTACGATCCCCGTTATGACCCTCGCCAGGACCCTCGCCAGGAGCGATACGACTCTTCGAGCGCGGCAGCGCCTCCTCGGCCGCCGCCGGCGGCACCCCTTCAGACCCCCGAGTTTACCTTTATCCGATCCGACACACATTCGGCCGAGTACATCCAGCCGCCGGGACGACAGGACCAGCATAACCGGAGCGTATTCAACGACACCGATGACGACGACAGATACCTTGCGGCCGGCAGTGGCTCAGGCACGGCATCGCCGCGGGCCAGCACCAGCAGCCGCCTCTTTCGCCGGTCCGACCGCAGCGGCAGTCGCAGCGGCTCCGTCTCGTCCAATGTGAGCAATCGCGAAGTCGAGTCGACCGCTCGACGCCTGTCGCACCGTCTGCATCTGAGCAAGGCGCCGGCGACGAGCTCGCACGTGCCCGCCGACTTGCCCGAGATTATCGTGCCGCCCGAAGACAGCAGCAGCGCCGCGCAACAAAATGCACGAAGCCGACAAAATTCGTACGCAGGAGGAAGCCCGGCCGGCAAGAGCCGCAGCAACAGCGCCAACGTCAGCCGAACCAGCACGCCCGCCAACGACCCGTCGGTCGAGTCGCAGTGGGAGAAGCGCGCGACGCTGCTCGCTCTCGAGAACGACAAGCTGCAGCAGCAGCTGAACCTGGGCAGCCGGCCGAGCTCGCCCGATGGATCTTCTGCCGCACAGGGACAGGGACAGGGACAGGGACGGGGACGGGAACGGGGACGCGGCGTGTCGCTCTCGGAAAAGGACGCACGCGCCCAGGGCGGTGGTGGGAGCGCATGGGCCAGCCGCAGCCGCAGTCGCAGCCCGGCGGCCGTGTCGTCCAAGGAGCTCGACGCCGATATCCAAGAGGCCATCCGGCTGCACGAGGAGGGCGACTTTGAGCAGTCGACACGCCTCTTTGGCATCCTGGCCGACCCGCGCGGCCACAACAACCCGCTCAGCCAGGTCCTCTATGGACTGGCCCTGCGCCACGGCTGGGGATGCGCGCCCGACACCGAGGCCGCTGTGAGCTACCTGTCGGCGGCGGCGTCGAATGCGGCCGCTGTCGAGGACATGGCCCTCCGTGCCGGCATCAAAAAGGGCGGTGCCGCCAAGGGCGAGCTGGTGCTGGCCATCTTTGAGCTGGCCAACTGCTTCCGCAACGGCTGGGGCATCGAGCGCGATCCGCTGGCGGCCAAGCAGTATTATGAGACCGCGGCCAACCTGGGCGACACGGATGCCATGAACGAGGTGGCCTGGTGTTACCTCGAAGGCTTTGGCTGCAAGAAGGACAAGGTAAGCACTTTGTAGAGGGAGAGAGATGTTTCCGTGTCTCAGAGCTTCTTGTCTCATACGTCATTTTCCCTCCCTTGTCTCTCTTCTGTTTGCTAACACGCTGGCTTTAGTTTATGGCTGCAAAGTACTACCGCCTGGCCGAGCAGAGCGGCAACAAAACACTTGGCAACTCTTGGTAAGTCGTGAATATTCAATATATTGTCCAACACAGTTACTGACCTTCTACAGGATCTGGAAAGAAAAGTACGACCCAGACAAGCAAAAGAAGAAATAAGGACGGCAGCGATTTATGAGAGATGTTTTTTGCTTGCTCTTCTTGTTTTGGATATATGACATGACCATTTTTTGTGCTTCTCACATCTGCCTTGGTTACCCCTATGTTTCTTGGATATAATTCACCTTTTGTGTATATTCTGTTCGTCTTCTCAGTTACTATTTGTTTTCTTGTTCTGTCAATTTTGCTCAGAAATATCTGGCTTTGAAATATACGCAATGTCTTGACAGTTGCTGCTATTTTCGGGCAGCATTTTGTTCGGGGCGGTCCATCCGCCTATCGTGCCCTTTTCGTTTTAGCGCCGGCGGCTTCCCGTCCAGGCTGCCGTCAGGGCGTAATGGCGCTAAAAAATGGATGCGCCCCTGGTACAAAAGAACGCTAAAACGGCCTAAGGGCAGCACAGTCGATCCCCCAAAGCTAGCGACGGGGCTGGCGCTGCATCGCTGCCTTTCTTTTGCCCAATCGACATTTCCATTTGTATCATCTTGAGCACCCTCAAACCCGACAACCAAAGCTCCCACTCTTCTTTTCTCTCACTCTCGACAACCCACCTCCACCCCGTATACGTTATTTGTCCTCCTGCCCTCTACGAATCCCACCATGTCTCAGTTCTTCCAGGACCTCTGGGAATCCATCTTCACGCCGGGCCCGACGCCCTCGCTGCTCATCGCGACAAACGTCACTTTTGCCGTCCTGCAGGTCGTCCTCTTTGCCCTGCTCGTCGCCACCTACTCGGTACACTTTATCGTGCTCTCGCTGCTGTGCGCCGGCCTCTGGTGGGCCATCAATTGGTTTGCGCGCGAAGTCAAGATTGCGCAGGCCGAGCAGAAGGCCCGCGAGGCCAAGGAGGAAGAAGAGCAGAAGCGCATACAGCGGCGGCGCGCCGCCGTGGCAGCTGCCACCGCTGCCGGAGTGGACAGCGACACCGAGGTCGACACTGAGGTCGAAGAGGCCAAGGCCCGGGCCAAGACGACGGCCACAGGCCGCGCGCTCGCTGGCGGCGAGGCTGCTCGGCAGCGGACAACAGCGCGGACCGCCACTGCTGCCGACTCGAAGGCCGCCACGCCGACACCAGAGAGCCGTGGCCAGGATGCCCAACAGAGTCAGGCCAGCCAGGCTAGTCAGGCGGCCAGTCAGGGTAGCCAGACAAGCCGGTCGGGCATGAGCACAGAAGACGAGTGGGAAAAGGTGTCGGAGGGCGAAAAATAAGAGGAGGGGGAGCGTATAGGAGGTTTGGGAAGGAAGGGGAACAAAAAATAGCCGTCAGGCGCGTCTGCCACGCCTTCCTTGACACTTGCGACAGCGCGTTCCTTTTTTACCTGTTGCGCTTCCGCCCTTCCCTCTGTCCTTCTTTCACGCCTAATCCTTTCTATTCTTGTCGCATAGACCTTGCATCTCACGTCTTCCATATGGTTCTCTATTTTCAGCGCAGTGTACATAGCAATTTTGACGAAACAACCAAAACAACCAACGTTCAAACATGATAATACCCTTTTGAACCGCCATTTGTGAAACCCTCCTCTACGGGGAGTACTTTGCATCTTACACATTTTGTAGCGCTCGTAGCCCTGTGTGCTACAGCGGGGTACAGGTAGCTGGGCGCGTGCTTTCACCCAGCCTTCTGTTCCTTGACGCTGCTGACTCATCAATGCACTTTGACGCTTTACGCTTTTTGGGAGGAACAAAGCTTCTCGTCATTTTTCGCGTCGCAAGGACCTCACACCTCCCAACGACGACGACGACTGTGACGACCACGGCGACGACAATACCAACCACGGCACAGCGACAAGGCATACCCTACCACCTTGTCTAAACACCACACGTCGTTATCGAATTGACCTGAATACCTGTCGTCTGGACCCCTCTCTTCCACCTGCCGACACGCCGCATCGTCGTTTTCGGGGCACCGCCTTTGCTCTTTCGCGGCTCGCCATCCTCTTTTTTCTCTCTCTTTGCTCCCCTCCCACGCGTCGAGTTGTTCATTGCCCACCATGAAGCTCGTTCGGTGAGTTTTGGGATCGACTTGTTTTCCGTTTGTTGGATGGCCTGCTAACAAACAGCTTCCTCATGAAATGCGCCAACGAGACGGTGACCATTGAACTGAAGAATGGTAAGCACAACCTTTGTCCCTCGTTCGTCCTTTTTTCTTTTTATGTGGCTTTGTTGTCTAACCCCCAGGCACCATTGTCCATGGCACGATCGCTTCGGTCTCGCCGCAGATGAACACGGCTCTGCGCAACGTCAAGATGACGCCCAAGGGCCAGGACCCCATCTCGCTCGACACGATGAACCTCCGCGGCAGCACCATCCGCTACTACATTCTGCCCGACAGTCTGCCGCTCGACACGCTGCTCGTCGACGACGCCCCCAAGCCCAAGAACAAGGCCCGCAAAGAGTCGGACCGCGGCGGCCGTGGCGGTCGCGGTGGTCGCGGCCGGGGTGGTCGTGGTGGTCGCGGTTTTGGCGGTCGCGGCCGGGGGTTCCGCGGGCGCGGTTAAACGACGAGAAGAAGAAGAGAAGACTGGGGAGTTGAAAAGATCTGTCCAAAAGCGAGAAAGAAAAAAGAAAGAAAAGGGATCTTGGGTGTGGTCTTTTGGAGTTTGGGAGATTGTCGACGCCCGGCCTGCAACGGCTGGCACAGCGTCACCTTCTTGGCTGTTATTTGTTATTTCCCCGGGCATAGTTTCCATGTTGCTTTTTTTTCTCTATTATGTTTGTTACTGTCTTTTTTATCGTTTTATACTTTTGGTGTATACGGGCCATTTACAACTTGCGTTTTCTTTCTAGAATCCATCATTCCATCTCGGTGAAGAAGAAGGCTACACAAGAAAAGGATATATGAAGATCTACCTATATGACAGCGGATGAACAGCCTGAAAGTGTAGACAAGCGAGAAACAAAACAGCAAGACAAGAGAGACAGAAAAAAAAAGGGAACAGATAGATACAATTGCGCATGCAGTAGTACAGAACAACAGGCAGGAACGGAAAAATGAAATGAGAAAAAGAGCAGGACAACAGAAAGTGAAAACAAGAGGGAGGAATCACCTCCCCATCTCTAAGAACCACACACACACATGACACCCTGTCCCTTGTCGGTCTCCTTACACTACCCCCATTCTAGTTGGTGTCGAAGCTGTACTTGAGCCAGCCGCCCAGGGCCTGCAAGCTCTCCCAGCGAACATTCTCGTCCTTGTCATCCATGAGCTTCATGACGCGCGTCTTGAGGCCCAGCTTCTCGAGGCTGCTGCGCTTCTCGGGCACCTCGCGGACGAGAGCGCCAATGTCGTTGCAGGCAATGGCGAGCACGGCCTTGTCGTTCTCCCAGGGCTTGTCCATGATCTCGGCAAGCTTGCGCGGGATGGCGCCGTTGTCCGCGTCGAGGATGCGGCGGGCGTTCTCGGCCCAGAAGACGGCGCTGCGGTGCGGCGGCGACCAGCGCAGGTGGCCCGTGTTGACCTCGGCGACGTACTCGTCAAAGGTGGTCTTGGTGGCCGTGTACTCGTCGAGCAGCTCGCGCAGGTGCTGCAGGTCCTCCTGCAGCTCCGGGTCGGCGTGCTGGCGGCCGGCCACGTTTTGCAGCACGGCCGGCAGACGCGCCAGCACGGCCGTCGGCAGCAGCGCGGTCCGGTTCGCGTTGAGCACCGTGTACAGCGTCACCACCAGCAGACGCGTCGTCTTTTCCTTGGGCGACAGGCGCAGCAGCTGCGTGTACAGCAGAACAAAGTCGTATTCCCTGAGGTGTTAGAATGGGCCGAAATGAGAATCGTCCTTGTTCCCCAACATGCACTTACTCGTTCAGCTCCTCGCCAATCTCGGCCGAGTCGAAAGAAAGCTGCCACAGGACGAGCAGCACATGGTACAGCAGCTGCAGACCAACACCGCCGCCGATTGAAGTCTCGGCCAGCAGATTGCTGCCGCTGCCGCTGTTGCCATTGCCGTTGCTGCTGCCGCTGCCGGTAGCCCGCCAGAGGCCGGCCAGGGTGTCCTCGCCGCCGCTCGTGCTCACGCCCGCGGCCGTGCGCAGAATCTTGACGAGTGGCGCCACCGTCTCGCTGCGCTGCGCCCAAAACTGCTGCCGCGTGGCCCGGCTGTAGAGCAGCGACGACAGCTCGAGCACGCCAATGTCCTGCAGGCTGGCATCGGCGCTCTGCTGCGCGAGCGTCGACAGGTAGCTGAGCAGCGCCGGCAGGGCGTTGCGCAGCGTGGCGGACGACTCGTCGCGCGCCGTCGACATGAGCGTCGAGAGCGCCGTGGCCGTCAGCAGCGGGATCGGGTCGTCGGCGTTGGTGGAGTGGGCGAGCAGGGGCAGGATGTGCTGGAAGGGGTCGGAAGAACCACTGGCCAGGATGGCTTTGGCCAGGGCCGGGGAGGCCTCGAGCAGGTCGTTGTGCAGGACGAGAATGTACTGGACGACATCGGTGCGACGCGCTGCCGTCTCGAGGATGCTCTGCTGCTGGCTCGCGCCCTGGCCGCCGCCGATAAACAGTTGCCGGAATCCATCGAGATCGGCCTCGACGGCCGTCTTGCGCGCATCCCGCTTCGCCTTATCGACGGCCTGGATCTTCTCCAGCTGCCAGTCCTGGACCGTGCCAGCGCGAACGGCTCCGTTCCAGGGGATGGGGCGCGTGCGGATGTTGTTCTGCAGCGCCGCCAGGTAGGTCGGCGGGTCGAGAGACATGATGGCGATTTGGGAGTGTCGAGGGGAGAGAGTTGATAGACGAAAAAGAAAAGAAAAGAAAGGTGTGCGGTGAGCTCGATGTCGCCGATGGTCTTGGGTGATGCAATGGCAAAATGAAAAGACGCTTCGGGATCAATTCCAATCAAATGCTCGGCTTTCGGATTCGGTGCTCGACAGAGGGAAAAAAAGACGACGACACGCCTAGTCAGGCTGCAACTGGACGCCTGATTCGATGCCAATGGCCGTTCAGCAGTTGTTGCGAGACAATGGCTGGATGGGCGCGTGCGAATATGGGATGGGCCGTTGGGCAGAGGTTCCGTCGTCGACTCGTCGTTCGTTGTGCTCGGTTCGTCGTTTGGCAAGGGCCACACACTACGGTTGTCCACTGGCAGCGCTTGTGAGAGCTGCTGCAGCTGGCAGGTTGCAGCAGCCTGTAGGCGCGCCAGCCAATGATCTTGCACGCCCCGCACAGCTCTTTGTTGAGCTAAATGCCGCGTTGGCACCGCCACACGTGGAGGCTGTCGATGATAAGGCTTGCTGAGTAAGCATGTCGACTTGTGTAAGACGGTATGAACGACATTTGGTGTTTTTGATTTTGAGCATTTGAGCATGTATTATTTGGTTATTTTGGCAATTTGCAGTTATTTCATGGTTGAGTTAATTTTAGGTTAGGAGTTTTCGGGGGTTTTCTTTTCTTTTTCTTGTTTTTTTTTGGATGTTGAAATTAAGGAGGTACCTAGGGCTGAAAAGTAATATTTTTATGGAATATTCCATCCATGTCTTAAATGCTGCTCAGGCTTCCTGGCTCCCGTTATGATGATCCATTAGGACACTTAACTACCATGTTTCTTTTTCAAAATCAAACTATCTATCGCCCGAAGGCGCGTGATAAGCACAAAATTTTAGCCTATATGAGTTTAATTTGTTCATCCACCATAAGTTCTTCAGCCACCGTCAAGGCTGGCCCTTTACATCGGAAGCTGTTACATCGGTTGTCATCGTAGAGACGATAGGTAGTTTGGCCATGTCGATTTTACTTGCTCCAACATATATTGCAGTTTTGCCTGACTCACAGTCCCTATACCAACACAACCATGTACTTTGGAGTTTCTAACATGAATCAAGATTGCAAGTATTTCAGCAACTGACAAGAACATTAATACTCTTTACTCGTGCTAGAATCCAGGACAATCCAGGTAGTACGAAGTCGGCCCAGAGTAGTAAAAGTTCAGCACGCCTCCCTTGTCCAGCTGGACACAGGTAAAGTTCTCTCCGCCCTCATTGTGCCGCCATGGGCAGTTGCTTATGCCGTTGCCGGGCTCGTCGTCGCAAGGGGGCAAGTCGGTGACGACCACCTCGCACTCCTGCTGAAGCTCGCTGACTTCAATGAAGCAGAGAAACGTTGGGTTGTCAAAGTCCTTGTACTCGATGGACGGTGTCTTGCCGTTGCTGTCAGCTTCGAGGATACCTGTGGGGCCGTTGCCGAGAGAGCGCACGGCGCCGTTCTTGTACCAGATCAAGAGACCAGCGCACGTTGTGAGACCCGTAAAGGTAAAGACGCGGATGTGGGCAATGCTATCGAGCGGTGCGGCCGAGCAGAGCAGGGTCGGCATGTTGGCCGGATGCGGGAGTTGGTTCCATTCGGGCGCATCGATGGGTCGGCCGTCGATCCAGTCATAGTTTTCAAAGGTCAGGTCGTTGTCGCCGGGCGGCCATGGGTGATGCCAGTCGGCCGGAATGGAAGAAGGGCGAGCCACGTCTGCCTTGCGCGGTGAGCAGGCGCCTAGGATAAAGTTTTCACAGAGGTGGTTGTCGGCTTCCTGGTACACGAGAGTGATATCGGGGCCCTGGGCGAGCATGACGCTGCGGTCACTGCGAAAGTCGTCTGAATCGTGCTCATTCACGCCGACAACAACTGTTCCGGCGAGCTTAAAACATAGACGCTGTAAAGGGGGGGATTAGCTGGGTCACCAAAAAAAAAGAAATCTAGAACAAAGAAAAAAACAAAAAAAACAAAAAGCCAAAACCCTTCCCCTTTGTCTCTCCATCATCTTACCACAGACACGGTTCCCTGGACGCGGCAGACCCAGACGGAGAGCAGCTGGTCACCACGGGCGATGGGTACATGGCAAGCCTCGACTCTTTGTTTTCTAGTTGGTCTCGCATCCCAGAGATTGCCAGAAAAGGCATCGATGCCGTACATAAAGGCATAGTCCATTCGGTCATGTATGCGCTCAGCAGCCGCCTTGACGAGCCGGTGGTCATAATCGAGCTCGTGCGAGTAGGCAACATTGTCGTCACTACGTATGTGCCGTGCACACGATTGGTGAGGAACAATGGCTGCCAAGTGCTGCTTTGAAAAAAAGAGAAACGTGAGGCCGGTGCACTCCGCGTCCACCTTGGCCGAGTGCAGTTGAATCGTTTCCGCCCAGTTGACCTCGGGAAGCTGTCCAGTGGTAGGCCGGCAATAGTGAATGTCTGCAAATGTCTGCGACCGGACGGGCGGCGGCAGACGGCCAATATACATGGCAAACGCAGGCTGGCGCGACGTATTGGCACTCTGCCACATATCTGTGTCGGGATCGGGCTCTTGCCGCAGCTGTGCGAGACGATAGCCGCCAACACCGCGGGCAGATCCATGCATAAACAGGGCGCGGTACTTGCTGAGACCAGGAGCCACAGGAGCCGCACCGCTACGGACACCGTCGGCAGAAGCGGAATAAGCCACCGCGGCCTTGGTAGCCCGCAAATCTTCGACGATATAAGCCAGGTCCGGACGGTTGGTACGCGACTCGGCAGGGTAGTCCTCGTGCCGATCAATGGCGCAAATTCCGTTCTCGTCCAGGGTGATGAGGACAATAGGCGGCAGGCTTTCATCAGCGCCTATGCGAGGTGCTGCACCCCGTTTCCACGAAGCAATGTCGATGACGGGCCAGGACTGGTTGGCCATCGTGACCACTGTCTTCTCCTGCTGTGCGTCTTTGAGACGAGTCTTGAAGATGAGACGGTGGTGCAGCACAGTCACAGCGCGCCAAAAGAAGGCATCGCTGGACATGCTGTAAATTTCCCGGAGCAGCTCAACAGGGAGACGCTCCAGTGCGGCCAAGCCATTGGCAACAGCGAGCCGCCGCATGATAGATAGCTGCGGCGGGCCATAAGCTTGAAGGCCGCGATTCTCAAGGTAGAGGCGGTCGGCATGAAGATACGGCCTTTTGCAAGCGCCCACGGCCCAGAGGTAGCTGAGGCAGGGAGATATGCTGGCCGGGTCCTGCTGTAGTCCTCGCGAGAGGTCGAGGGCCTCGTCTTCAGAGCCCGCGCGGAACAGCTCGAAACAGTCCAGGTGCACAACAACCACGGCATCGGGAGAGTAGTCGTTGCAGCGCGGACAGTCCAAGTGGTGCCGGCAGTAGATGTATGTCTCACAGACCCTACCTTTGGCCGTCTTGATCGGCGGGATCACCGTATCAGAGAACTTGTATCCCAATCCGACAGGATCATGGGCCAGAGTAAAGGGTGGCATAACCCTGCCCGAGAACTGTGATCCATCTTTGTTGCTGAGCACTAGACATGTGTTAGTTGTGGGGGACGATAAGATGACAAGATATACATGTGCCAGTGGCAGATGAGAACATACACGCAACGGCGACCTCGTCTGCATCGACGGTGCCTGCACACGCGCCACATTGCATTGACACTGAGAGATGAGCCGTAGGTGGCGGGAGACTCTCGTCGTCGTCGTCTGGTTCCTCCCAGCTGCGGCGGACACGAACTTGTCGAGTGGCCATATTAAAGACGATGTGTCTTTGAGATTCAATAGATCATCCGCAAAAATATCCACGGAAGCAAAAAAGAGAAAAAAATAGAGAAGAGAGAGTAGGCGACAAGAAACGAGGGGGATACAGAGGTATTTGACGGAAAGGATGCCAAATGCACGATTGCGGGTCGCTTCGAGGTAATGGCAGCATCCTTGTTGCGGCTGTGCTCTGCATCTATACCGAGCAAGTTGAAAAAGACAGAAAAGCATGCAAAGCATTGGCTGTCTTTGATAAATGGCGATATCAACTGTACCGTAATAGATCGTACCGGCTTTGATATGGATTAGATAGATCTAGGTACAGCTTTGATTTCATGGCGTGCAAGTTTCAGAAGTTTGAGCTTATATTTTGGCTACCAATATCCCTAGTGGGTGTGACTTTACACTTACACGAAAAGAGCACATCACGCTCCTGCCTCATGAAGCAGTGAAAGTAAAACAGGCAGCTGCATAGCCTCCAGAGCGAACGCTCCTTCCTTCTAAGACGTATGCATGAATGCGATGTTTACATTGCATCCGGGCAATATTCCCTTTTCTCTGCGAAATCACAAATACAAGACTGGACTAAGCATCGTCAACAGCATCAAACGCCCTCACTTTATCCGTACCGCCATCTCAAAACTGCATCAATACTCTACCAAGACACATATACAGACATACACAATATGGCCTCGCAAAGCAAC
Source organism: Intubia oerlemansii (assembly GCA_020002355.1). Lineage (NCBI taxonomy): Eukaryota > Fungi > Ascomycota > Sordariomycetes > Ophiostomatales > Ophiostomataceae > Intubia > Intubia oerlemansii. The sequence goes on along the minus strand of JAGKRZ010000220.1, from coordinate 12,659 downwards.
AGCGAGGGCGAGCCGAGACAGGGCCGCAGAGCAGGCAGATCAGCGCCGCCCAGCGGCTTTTTTGACAACAACTTGCAGCAGCACCTCATCTGTGACGACGACGACCGCATCATCATCCACATCTCATCCCAGTCTACCGGCACAGATTACACTTCCTCACCGCCCATCAGCATGCGATCAGAGACCTACCGCCTGGCGTCACCATGCGACATGTAGCGCATGTTCCAGGTCCACAGCGGCACCGACGGGTTGCGGATACTTCGACAAGCCATTGTCCACGATGGCATCTTGGGATACTGGAGGGAAGAGCCAGTCCCGAGCATGGCCACGCGCATCAATATGGCCGTCTTTCTCACTTTTCTTGTCTTCAATACCGTCATGACGGCCAGCTTTGTCTGGTGGTACTGGTACGGCATCACCTACTTTGTCTTTGGCTTTCTCTTCCAGTTTGCCACTGTGGCCATCTACTACACCGGCATGGCCTCTTTGCTCGGCACGACGGCCTACATCGTCTACAAGTCGCCACACTTTCGCGTCATCGTCTTCCGGACACTGTTTGGCATCGTCCTTGCTCTGACAGCCTATCTGACCATTCCCATCATGCGGTTGGTAGAGACTTGTTCTGCCCAAAGACAGTCGGTGCAGGTCTACACGACAGCCTGTATTCGTTGGGCTGAAAACCATCTCGACGATCCCTTGGGTGACATGGAAAACGCACTCCTAGCTCTCGGCAGTGACGACGAGCCTCGCGGACGCCAGCATATCCGCAGAGAACAGCCCAGTCCCCGTCCCCAGCCGGGCGTCGAGCAAGACATTGAACTGCAGAATCTCCGATTGCCAGGGCTGGTGTCGACTCTACATCAAGGCCTGAAAGCATCGACCACTCAGGCAGCCGTCGGGGGACCATCCATGTCTGGGTCCAGCACACCGCGTCGTGCAAACAACAAGGAGGACTGATATTTGGTGATGGAGTTGGGGGGCTGTGAGCAGAGTGTGGTTGTTCCTCGGTAAAGTTATATTGTTACCATTGTTTCCTGTCTTTTTTCTTTCTTCTCAAATAATTCATACAGTCAGAGGAAACATGGCAGACCGATGAGTTCAGCCCAGGGCATGTGCCGGCGCTAAAAAAAAAGTTCCGACAGCGGAAATTCAACGAGGAACCTCTATCGGAGAGAAGGAAAGGGAGTGCCTACCTACCTGAATGAAATGGCAAAAGAAACAATCAAAAGCAGCGAAAAAAACGCTCTTAAAGGCACGTGCGATAAGATGTCCCCCCAAAACAAGAAATTCCGCTATACGTAACGTGCAGCTGTGTGATAGCATGGCGTTGGCCGCATAACCTGCAGCCATGATGAGATCCATTGGAATGGAGGAGGCCGCCGAGCGGTTTCAAAGGCGGCACTAAGAACCTATGATGAAGAGCGTGCCGTGTAGGTGACAGGAGAGTGAGAATTGCCCCAGAAAGAGCAAAGTGATGACCATTTCCCGCTCTTTCCTTTCTCGGCAACTAGACACGGCCGACGTCCCCGCTGGCGTGACGTCGTTGACGATCAATACGGCACTAGTACCCCACCTTCCGCAGGAGCGACACGGCAAAGGGCGAAAGTCTTTCCATTCAGAACAGACCTGCTTCTTTTTACTTTCATCTTCTTGATCATTCTCTCAGCAAAGCACTTTTTGGGGGAAGCATAGCCAAACACATTGTCGATCTGCCGCACGTCGTACTTTGTGTCCTTGGAGCCCTTGTTTTCAGTCTCGGTCTAGCCCTGTGTTGCGGAACCCGACGTCGCATCATTGTCGCATTCTCTCGTTTGTTTTCGATCAATCTTTTTCTCTCATCGAACTGAACCCGACCTCTCGTCATGCCTATTCGCAATCCCTTTGCACGACGCACGGCGGCCGACGAGGCTGTCCGTCCCGGCTCATCCGGCTCTGCTGCGCCCGACGCCGCGCCTCGGCAGCCGGCCTTTGAGCGTGTCGACACGGTCGGATCGCGAGCCTCGTCCGCCATCAGCCGCAAGAGTGCCGACACGGGAGACTACAAGATGAGTGGTAAGCCACCTCGGACACAAGTCATCGTTGCACGGTATCCATGCTCACGTTTGCTAATTGTCAGTCGTCAATGACAGCGGCGTCTACCTCCCACCCTCGCCAACAAACGAGCGCGACATGTTTTGGTCAACATCCACGGCCCTCGCCGGCGTAGGCCGCTCTGCCTCATCCAACAACAAAAACAACCGCCGCGGCTACAAAGTCACGTCTGTGTCGTCTCTGTCGCGCACATCCACCGAAGCCAGCGGCCGCAGCAGCATGGGCGACATCGAGCCGTTTACCATTTCGCGCGAGTCGTTTGACTCGTACCGTCGATCATTTGATATTTCCGCTCGGTCGCCCGTCCTCAGCAGCAACAATAACAACCATATGGGCACCGACTTTGCGTCGCCGATCGGCCGGCAGAGCTTGGACTCGGCCACGTTCCGGGCCACAAAAAACAACAAACAGCACACCCGACAACCATCACGTCTCGACCAGCAGCGCTTTCCGGCCACCAGCGAGTCTGAAAACCAAGGAAATGAAAATGAAACCGAGCAATTTGAAGACGTTGGTCTCGACGACGGCTCCGGCCGGCCAGTTGGCGCTGCTGGCGCTTCGTCCACCACGCCAGCAACGGGTGGGAACGCCGCTGCCGCCTTTATCCGCAAACAGCGCGGCTTCTTCAAATTTGGTGGTGACCACAACGAAGTTTCTCCAACGGCTGCTGCTCCTGCTGCTGGATCGGTCGATGAGACAACATCAGCAACAACCTCATCAGCAACAACGTCCAATGCGCCAGCAGGACCGGTCCCCGTCATCAGCGGCATGTCGCGCTTCCTTCCATCGGCACGCAAGCGCGCGCAGAGCGGCCAGGGCTCCGAGTTGACGTCAATGGACCGTAACGCCAGTCAGCCATAAGGCTGCTCGTCCTTTTTTTCGGTGGAACGTCTATGTCCATGGCAGCCTCTGCTTCTTGTGCTGTTCCACGGTGCGAGTCATTTCTCTTCTTTCTGTGCATATTTCATCTTTTGTACCTTTTTTTCCTCTTGCTCTCCTTCTTCTTCCCGGCCCATGTAATTCCTAATGCCTACTTCCTTTTTCGTTTACCCTTACCCTTGGGCAATGGAAGGAAAAGCTTTTTTTGCCAGCCGGCGAGCACATTTATCTTTTGACGGCTAGGTCGATCTTATCTTCTTTTTTACGATTTGTAATGTATCGTTGCATTTGTGGTTTCATGATAGTGGTGGAAACCCCGTGGAAGTATAGAATATGCCAAGTCTTTCATACTGGGCAATATATACACTTCATAATAACACCTATCATCAGCTTTTGATTATTTTTAACCTTGACGATATTTGGACTTGTTCGACATGTCATGGAAAGGGCGTAGCCCAGAGGACTCCATAAAAGTCATACAAAGGGCGTAAAGGCTGCATAAAAAGCGAGAAAAAAAAACCTGTTTACGATCCGAACGTCGATCCTGAGGAGAATCCGACACTCAAGATGGGCAAATAAAAAAATGGGATAAAGGGGGGGAAAATGCCATCTTTGGCACTGCGACGTCGGCAGGCAAAATGGCCAGCAAAATGTAGTACTACTAAAACGAGTTTATAGCAAGGCCGGGCGACGGCCGAGAGCGGTATGGCGTAATCACACAAACAATCCGAGCCCCGCCGCCAGCCGTCGCGCTGGGCCGGTTCACCACTGTGTCTGGCTTTCTCCCCTCTCAGTGCATATGCTCCGGGTAGCCATCCATGGTCGGACATGGCTACAAGAGAAAGTTGTCAGGTTGGGCAATGTTGTGCACACGCTGTTCATGAAGAGGTTCACAAGACTTGCCATGGGCCATTGGTATATCGCAGGAAGGTAATATAGACAAGAGAAGGAACATATACTAGTGAATTTCACTAAAAGAGCCGCTACGGCAGCCCCGTGCTTTCGTCGGCAGCGGTCTCCACTATACAAGACGATAGCGTCATTCTCTCCGGCGCCATCTCAGTGCTGCTTTCCATTTTTTTGCGTTCCGCGACGCCCAGAGCCCCTCCTCTACTCGTATGTTAATTCTTTTTTTTTTCCGTTTCTTTTTTACCCGGTTCCGGAGTGGGACACCATCCTGTCCAAGTAGTGGTAATCAATTCTATTCGGACTCCTACTCTTGTACTTTTTCTGGAAGGACAAAGCTCAACAGTCCAACCTGACATTCTCCTCTTCTCCATGGAGGTCGTTGCTTGTCATTCCAAAGACCATCTATAAAAAGCCCGGGCCGTCTCGCCACCACCCTACCCATTGCGACGGAAGAAAACAACAGGTCCAAAAGAACCCCTCCATAAGTTTTCTATCCTCATCCACCACACACACACACACACACACATCAATTATGGCATCCTCCAACCAGAACGGCAAGCCCGAGCGCGGCCCCGGCCAGCTCAACGCCGCCTTCCATCCCCACCAGCTGTCCTTCGCCTCGCGCTCCGTCCATGCCGATGACTACATCAACAACCACCGCGCCGTGGCGCCGCCGCTGCAGGTCTCGACGACCTACCGCTACTCGGACAACCCCGACGAGCTCAAGCAGTGGGCCAACACCGACCCCAATGCGCCCTTTGACTCGCACCTGTACTCGCGTCTGTCGGCACCCAACAGCTCCCGTCTCGAGGCTATCCTGACCAACATCATTGGCCAGCCCACGCTCACCTACGCTTCGGGCATGGCCGCCTTCCACGCCCTCGTCGTCTTTATCAACCCCCGCCGCGTCGCCATCGGCCACGGCTACCACGGCTGCCACGGCGTGCTCGCCGTCATGAACAAGCTCAACGGCCTCGAGAAGCTCGAGCTCGAGGACGACAACGACCTCGCCAAGCTCCAGCCCGGCGACCTCATCCACGTCGAGACCCCCCTCAACCCCACCGGCGAGGCCCGCAACCTCGAGCGCTATGCCGAGATCGCCCGCAGCAAGGGCTGCTACCTCTCCGTCGACGCCACCTTTGCGCCGCCGCCCCTGTTTGACCCCTTTGCCTGGGGCGCTGACCTCGTCATGCACTCGGGCAGCAAGTACTTTGGCGGCCACAGCGACATGCTCTGCGGTACCCTCTCCGTCCACAGCCGCCACGTCAAGGACCCGGCCTCCGAGGACCCCAAGCTCAACTGGCTCGTGCCCCTGCAACTCGAGCGCCTCGTCATCGGTGGCGTCCTCGGCAGCCTCGAGGGCTGGCTCGGCGTCCGCAGCATGCGCACCCTCGAGATGCGCGTCACCCGCGAGAGCGAGAACGCCACCCGCATCGTCAGCTGGCTCGCCGACGAGCTCGCCAAGCCCGACAGCGTCGTCAGCAAGGTCGTCAGCCACCTCCACCACGCCAGCCTCCAGCCCGAGGCCAAGCAGGAGGGCTCCTGGCTGCTCCGCCAGCTGCCCCGCGGCTTCGGCCCCGTCTTCAGCATCGTCCTCAAGAACGACACCCTGGCCCGCCGTCTGCCCAGCAAGCTGAACCTCTTCCACCACGCCACCAGTCTCGGCGGCGTCGAGAGTCTCATCGAGTGGCGCAACGTCACCGACAAGTCGGCCGACCCCCGTCTGCTCCGTGTCAGCATCGGTATCGAGAGCGTCGAGGACCTCCAGGCCGACCTGACGGCTGCCTTTGCCGCTCTGGCGGCAGAGCATGATGCCGCCAGCAAGGCATAAAGCAAATGAAAGGGGGGCGATGGGCGACAAAAAAAATGGGATAAAAATATTGATGACTGTATCTTTTTTTTTCATGTCGATGGCGTTTTGCTCTTTTCTTTTTTCCTTTTTTTTCGGTTTTGCATCCCATTTGTCTTTCATTCCCGTTGGTGGATTTTGAATTATACCTTTCTTTCTTCAAAAACAAAAAATTGCTGCGTAACTTCTCATCCTTCATTCACCCTTGGCTGCTTCTAGCAACTCGGTGACAGTGACAAACTTGTAGCCACGCTTGATCGCCTCGGGAAGCATCTTGCGCAGCATGGGCACCGTCCATGACCGTCGGTCGTGGCAAATGACAATCGCTCCCGGCCGCAGCATGCTGAGAATATGCCGGGCATTGAGCCATGGCGAATTGATTTGTGCGTCGTGGGGGTACACGCTTCCGAGCACCAGGTGGTAGCCGAGTCGGTGCACCAGGGCCCGCATGCGGTTGCTAAAGAAGCCGGAACCCGGCCGGAAATACCGAGGCGGCGACTTGGCCTCCTCTCCTGCCGCTGCCACCGAGGCATAAATGCCCTGCAGCATGCCGTCCACCTCGGCCATCTGCGCCTCCAGCACTCCGTCGGCCAGCGCCCGCGCCGCCTCGTCGTGCATGCCGTGGTTGCCCAGCTCGTGGCCCCCGCTCGCAATCGCCTCCCGCAGCACGCTCTGACGGCCCGGTACCTGCCCGCCAATCACGAAAAATGTCGCGTGCGCGCCGTAGTCCTTGAGCACCTCGAGAATCTCGCGCGTGTGCTGCGACGGCGCATCGTCCACCGTCAGCGCCACCAGCTTGCGCGGCGCCGGCTTCTCCCGCGGATCGCCCGTGCCCACCGCCGGCAGCTCCACGCGCCACAGCACATCGGGCCATCGCCGCGCAAAGTAGCCGATCAGCAAGCCGGGCGGCTTGTAGATGACATAGAGTGGCAGAATGAGCAGCGCAATGAGCGCCGCGAGTCCCAGGAGCGTCGCCATTCGTCGCCGTCGCGCGCGCCGCCGCAGCTTCGACGGCAGACGCAAGATATGGGGGAAGCGCGGCATAAACGCGTGATCGAGAGTAGGGGAGGAGGGGTCGCGATCGTTGGGTGCCGTTTGTGTAATATATCGTGGGCGTTGAGATGGTCGTAATAAAGTATTGTAGGAGGGGAATGGTCGTCGATGGTCGTGTGGTAAAGTCGGCCGTCGTGGTCATGTTATGCGCGGAAAGAGGTCTCGGTCGCTCCTGCCGATTTTAGTGCACGGCAGAAGGAACTCAGGGGATTTTGGTACTTGGTACCGCGCCGTATCGAGCTCGGCAAGCCAGCGGCAAGAGCCGTGTGGGACCCACCTTTATGGACGTCCTGAATTCAAATGTCCGAATGACGAAATCCCAAAGATATGACCATTAAGCAATATAAAATCCGGCAGATGTTTTCTTTTTTTCTTGGGCCCGAGGTACTCAAATAAGCGGCATAGGTGATGGATGCCTTTTAACGTATCTATTTAAACGCTGTTTAGATGTTAACTTACATGGTCTTTGAAAAGTTTATTGCCCACCTGCGCACCTAGACGTAAGAGACCTGTCAAAACGCGCCGTAAAAGGTACGGCTCACGTCCCGTTAAATAGGCACCCAAAAATCAGGCTGTGCTTTCAACAGAGACCTACTAGTATTATGCCCGTTTTCCTACTCCCGCAATAATCTTCCATCTATAGGTTTACTATGTGTTTTCGTAAACCTACCTAATAGGTAGGCATATGAATTATAAAAAGGAGCCTAATCTAGAAAAGAATGGACGGGAACTCAATAGAAGAAGAAAAGATGAATGAGATTAAAAAGAAAACATGAGAAAGATCCATTCCAGTAAAACATAAACTGTTCCCGTGAACATGGCAATACTTTATCTGAAAATACATAACAAATCGCACCCGCTCCCCATTTTGTCTAGGTACCTACTCAACAATCTACGGTGTGCACCTGGGTAATGTGATGCAATGTCAGTTCTCAGGTGACCTACCCCCCACAGGCAAACCCTGTCGCCATTCGCGAAACTTTTATTATTGAGTTCAGACGCAGCTTGGCGACCTAACTGGCTGAGTGGTTGACGATTCCGTGGCGCATACCACCATGGGCCTGTTGACGAAGTCCCGCCTTGACCTCTTCTAGGGTCATGGCCGTTAGCTGGTCTTTGTGGTCATCAACCTTCCCCTTGTGAAGAATACACTTTTTCAGCTGGCGCACGGAAATGTCGTCCTTGCTGTAAGACAACGCAGTGCTCTTTTGCGACGGGGGGGATGTGAGTATTCGCAAACTGTGGTCCGACGACAACGTCTTTTGTCGTTTTGGGGGAGCCATGATGGCGAACTCATTCACACTGTCGTCGCTGATAGCCTCTGATGCACTGCGCTTCCTGCCGGTCGCTTCGATCGGCCGCCCAGAGCCCGCAAGGTGGACAGAGATAGGGCCAGCGGCTTCCATGTTCTCCGTCTTCTCCACGGCCCCGAACTCGGGCTCGCCGGGACCGATGCCCTTGAGCCATCGGTAGACTCGATAGGCCCGTATCTCCGTCGGTGTGGGCTTGATTCCCCTCTGACCAGCAGCCAGCGCCTTCTCCTCTCTTTCATTTTCAATCTCGGTGATTTCTATCAGCCCGATGTGGAAGAGCTGGCTGCGGGTAAAGTTGTGCGTGCCTTGGCCTGCCTCCGCTCGTTCATAAGCGTCGTCGAGCTCATTCCACTTCGCTAGCCAGTAGTCCTGGTTGTCAAACTCGGCCAGCGGCTGACCGTCGTAACGGAGGTCCATGTCTCCATCGTCGAAAACCAAATACGGCTGTGGGACGTTCTCGGCGTGGTCCGATCTGCAGTTGCCGTCGCAACTGCCGCTGTCGCGGAGGTGATCCCGAAAACGAAGGTCGTGCGCCGAGACGTAAAGCTTTTCATTGTGCAGAATCCACTTGCCTTCCAGGCCGCACCTCCAGAGCTGTTGAAGTTTATTATAAATGTCGATATGTATCGCCTCGATCAGCTCATTCTTTTTCCGCTCCTCGGCTGTGACGCAAGGCTTCTCCGTCACCTCCTTCTTTTCGCTCTCTGCCTGTCGCTTCCGGGCGCACTCGCCAAAAACATGGCTCTCGTCTTCCTCCATCGCTTCGATCTGGCGCAGCTCATCGCTGGTAAAGTTGCTCTCATCGAGTCCACGCTCAACCTCCATGGCCTTGTCGAATATACGCGGTCCCTTGGCATGCCAGTAGTATGGGTCCGAGAAGTCGGGCGCATCGCCCTCGCCGTCCCAGAACAGTTCGTATTTGATGCGGATGCCATTGTCCCCGTAGGCAGTGTCCGTCAGCACCTCACTCAGCCCCAGCTTCTGTCCTGCTACGGATCGGTTGGGGTTGATAAAGTTGCCGACCTGAATGCCGGGACCGCGCTTCCGTGTCTTTGGCCGAGTGTCAATGCTGGGGTGGTAGAGGTCCTCCTTGTGCAGTACCCACTGGCCAGGCCGGCCCAGACCAGCGAGGCGGAAGAGGCTATTGAAGGCCATAAGCTTGATGCCCGGCATGGTACGTGTGGTGCGTTGTAGTGAGTGGAAGAAGTAGCTTGTCTCATCCTGTGATATAGACGCAAGCGTCTTCGCCTCGTCCGCTGTGAAGTGCGGCCGTACGATGTCATTCCGAACGTCTGTGATTTTGGCATCAAGATTCTGGAGCTGCGTCTCCCAGAATTTGATGTCGTATAAGTTGGGTGGTTGTCCCTGGCCAGCCCAAATCAGCTTGGACGTGCTGATCTTCTGGCCCTCCAGACGAAGATCGTCAATGACGACCTCACTATCACGGTTGCGCGAACCGGGTCGCGTGTCCATCGTGGGCTCATAGATGACTTCGTGATGCAACACCCAGTGGCCAGGTCGTCCAAGATCCACGAGCTTGACCAGTCGTACCCAAACATTATGACAAGAACCACGCAAGCGGCAAGCATATTTCAAAATATTGTCGTTCACCTTGAGCTCATATTTCGCGACTACCTCGGCGCGCTGAAGAGCAAAGAGCTCCCCCGTCTCGACAAAGGTCATCTTGTCGTTGAACCTTGATAGCCTCCGATAAATATAGTTAGTTTGACAAGCTACTTTATCAAAGACCTTACTTGGGTAAGTAACCGAGGGGGGGTATTTAAATGAAAGTCGGGAGTTCTGTGTCCGCCTTCTCTTTTTTTTTCTTTTTTGTGGCCCTCATACCCCTCCTCTTTGTTTTCAAAAGTTGAACAGCATAGTATAATAGCAATAGAAACCGTTCGTTATTCAGGCGCTTATCACAGTGCAAAGTAGACGTATGGCCAAAGGGAATTGCGTGATGAAACGAACATGGTCGGGCGATAAAGAAGTACTTGATCATGCGCATGGCTGGCATTTGCGGACTGGAGAAAGGAGTGAAACACAAGATACCTACAGCTAGTGTGATCATGCGGCAATGAAAAACAGCAGGTGGCGAGTCTTCCTCAAAACCCATATGTGCACTTTCTATTTGTTGTAGGTACCAAAATCTCATCCTTGTTTATGCATTGTAAGATGCCTCTGTCGCCGCTGCATGACAACCCAACCCAACCATTTCGGACGCCTGGCCAAGGCGTTTGCCAAGGCGTTTCTGTCGCTGCCGGGTAGAGCATGACCGTCCGCCTTGGTTCGCACTGCTTGGAGACAACGAAGCCTCGTTCTACGGAGGTGGGGAGGGGGTTTTAAAATGCACATTCGCCTCGCCCGTTTATTGTATCTTACGTGCCAGCTGCAAAGCTAAACGGCGTGGCCTTGCTCTACTGGCACTACACTTACTCGAGCCTCACGGCCGCAGCTCGCACACCTGTGATATTTGACAGGTAGAGCTGTCCCCATTCCCCCTCTGCATAATCCAACAACATTCTTTTGCTGAAACGGCGCATCCGTACGCTTCCGGGATATAATTTAATCGGATTCGCCACACGTAAAATATGTGAGCGTTCTCTTGCCTGACATCAACCTGATACACGCACAACATGTCGACAATATCAGAGCCCGTCACATTTTTCACCGTGCAGGGCCCGCGATCGCTTCTGCATACCGAGCATAATCGGCGCACGTTCAACATTCCCGATGCACCTGACAGTGATGAGTTATCGAGCAATGCTCAAATCACCTTGAACATCACGCCCAATTTGAGACTCAAGAGTGCGAGTCATGGCATCACATTTGGTGCCGACACCAGCGCCAATGATATAGAGATCCGAAGCACTGAACTTGGTTCATCACTCTTTTCCATCAGGCTCAATTTCAAGTACTATCCAAAGGTTACCGTCCTACTCGAGAACCGATCCGAAGAACGAAAACTCCGCGCCTATTTCACAAAGTCTCCTGCAAAACAAAAGTACATCGAAACCACCCGCTCCTTACTTGAAGATGAACGGGTCACCCTGGACGTCAGTCAGAAGGGGTCTATCGTCGTCGAGCGCTGCGAAGTTGGTGAAGAGTTGTGGTCCAGTTATTTGGATTCTCTCAAGAATTTAGGGGCAGATGTCGATGACTACCCACAGCTGCAGCCGCAGCCTGCCAGGAGCAATATTGACATGAAAGACGCGACGACGACACAAGCAACAGTCAATCAGGTGGCCTCAAAGTACTTCCGGCGAGAGCATCTTGGTTCAGGCACGTATGGAGACGTTTATCTCGTCGAAAACGTTTACACGGGAGTCCTTTACGCCATGAAAGTGCATAAGGAAACTCGTGCCGAAGCAGCGCAAGAGGCAAGAAACCTCATGACACTTGACCATGTATGTGTCTCCCCATCAGTTGACTTGTTCTTTTAAGTTTTTTTCCTTGTTTCTTGGCTCGTCTACAACTGTCTGACTATGTATCTTCGCAAAGGAGTATATTGTCAAGTACGAAGACCACACCGTAGATTACGGGATCCTTGTCATGGAGTATGTCCAGGGCCAGACGCTCAGAAAGGCATCTGCTGAGCTCACCGATGACGAAAAGTGCACCGTTCTACACCAGCTTCTGTCGGCTATACGCTATATTCACTCCAAAGGCATTAGCCACCGCGATATCAAGCCCGGCAACATCATGGTCTCAAGCCGCAACCCCGTCTCAATCAAGCTCGTGGATTTTGGGTGTTCAACAACTAAGGATGTCTTCTCCACCTACCTCGGGACTCCGTGCTATTGGGCGCCAGAAGTGAACGATTATGCGCCAAGAGATAGCAGCAGCGATATCTACTCCGTCGGTGTTGTTACCCTTGGTCTCTTTTATGGCTTTGACTTTATTGTCCCCGATGCCAAAGACCACAAAAAGGCGACTCGCCGCATACATGAAAAAGTTTACGCGATCACGGACCAGTCACCTCTCCTGCAGCTTCTCTTATGGATGTTACGAATGGAGCCAAGTGAGAGGCCTACAGCGGATGAGTGTCTTGCACATACTTACTTCCAAGGCTATGTCAGCAGCATATCTTCCCAAGAGATGAACGACTACCAAGCCGACATATCCCCTCCACACATCGACGGGGAAAAGGCCCTACGCAGACCCAGAGCTGATTCATTATCTTCCACGCGGAATCGGCCACCTAAACGATTGAAAGCTGAGATATCTCTCACTCCTCAGAAAGAGCAGCAAGATGATGCCCAGGCTAAAAAACCGGATAGCGACAGAATACCTTTGGTATCAGAACGAGAAATCGATTTGGAGATGACTGATACGACGCCTTTGACCCCCGAATCTCCTATGGATTTGTAGTCGGCAGGCCAGGAACTTGGCGGGCCAGAGTCTAGCAAACAGAACAACAAACCTCTGGGGGGAAAATCAGTGAAATCTACTGATATCAGCTCTCCTAAAGCGGACAATAAGAACGACAGAGAGCTAGCTACTATGTAGTACCTAATTATATAGCCCAGTACATACGATACAGATCTGAAACCCGCCCCCCACCC